>JAJAGP010006034.1:0-25850 GCA_025084515.1 Ancistrus triradiatus | reverse complement strand
GTAGCCACTGCTGGTAGTTTTGAGGTCTTGGTGACCTCAAAATTCTGCTCTTTTTCTTACATTTACATTTACAGCATTTAGCAGACGCCCTTATCCAGAGCGACTTACAATTGATACAGTCTTACAATCCAAGCTTTTCTGGGTTAAGGGCCTTGCTCAAGGAGCCAACAGTGGCAGCTTTGCAGAGGTGGGATTTGAACCCTGGACCTTCTGGTCCATAGTCCAGTATCTTAACCGCTAGGCTGCCACAGTCCACGTTTTCTTAACGCTTTTTTGTTTCTCTTACTACCCTCCTCACTGTGTGTGGGGGTGGAATAAACTTGGGACCTCGTCCAGGCAAGTTTGTCACAGTTCTAGTTGACTGGTACTATTTAATCACTAGCCTAAGTAGGTATGGGCATTTTCAGACGAGTAACTATTTTCTGTAGTTATTCCTGGACTTATGAAGTTGAACACCCATTTCTGTTGCTTCATTCTGGCTTGTCTTTCCCATGTTGATGAATGAGAGAATATACATAGACACATCCAAATGATACAGCAGGCCATTATGTCTTAATTACTGCTTGAAAGACACAACTGATCTGATCAGCTGAAGAAGACAATTGTAAATGGAAAATGCTTCTGATACGTTGTGTTATTAATGTGTTGCCAATAAGTGTGGCATGTGGTTTTGTTTAAAAAAAAAAAAAATCTTTACCAGACAGCAAGAACGTCCTGGGTTCGATCTCCAGGTGGAGTGGTCTGGGTCCTTTCTGTGTGGAGGCTGCATGTCCTCCCTGTGTCCACATGGGTTTACTCTGGGTCCTCCAGTTTCCTTCCGCAATCCAAAGACATGTATTAAGTTAATTGATTACTGTAGATCGGCCCTGATCTAAGTGTGTATATCCAGTATGTATGACTAGTTTTGAAGTAATCTTGTGTATAGATGTAACGTTGTGTCTGTCGTTAAAATGGCCGTTGATGCTGATAGATGCGTCAAATAAACCAAATAATCAAACTCATCTTTACCAGGGATGCCAAGAGTTGTGAAGGAGACTGTATTTTTGTAGTGTCACTTAATGTTTTATCTCTAAACCAGGACTAAAGGGGATGAAAACTGGAGCTTGATAGACTCCATGAACAAAATGCTGGTTTGATCCACCAACAGCCCCTTATACTTAGATCAGCAGGTTTTGGAACTAGGCCTGTATATAGTACTCCAGCATATTAAATCACAAAAAAGTTATATTAGTGATTTATTGATTCACTGATTTGTTATCATTGCAGCATAACTTGCTTGCTCCTTTCTACACTAGAGCAAAGTAATATTACTTTGCTCTAGACTGTGGTTAAGGTACTGGACTATGGACCAGAAGATCCAGGGTTCAAAACCCACCTCTGTCAAGCTGCCACTGTTGGGTTCTTAACCCATAATTGCTTGGATTTTAAGATTGTATTAATTGTAAGTCGCTGTGGATAAGGGCGTCTGCTAAATGCTGTAAATATAAATGTAATATTACCTCTGTAAATGGATGTGTAATGGTTAAGCAGTTGTGTTGTGTTCCTTTAGGTGCACTTGGGTGGGGGGATCTGGGTGGAGGAGGAGAAGTGGCATCAACTTCAGCGTACGCAGGGAGACTCCAAATTCACCAAAAACCTAGCTGTTATGATCTGGGGCACAGAGACACTAAAGAACCGTAGTGTGACTGGAGTGGCTACCAAAAAGAAGAAGGATGCCCTGCCTAAACCTCCTCTGTCTCCAAGCAAACTCAAAATCGTTCGAGGTACACTTGCACCCACATGCTTAGGAGTTTGACTAATCACTGACTAATCAAGTATTTCTCATTTAGCCACCTTATTGATTAATAAAATATAACTTAATATTTACACTAGAGCTGAGTATTGGAAAGGACTTCACGATATGATACACATCACGATACCTGGGTCAAAGTTGATATTTTGAGCCGAAAATCGATGTAGTATGTCACAAAAATAAATATTGCGATATGTTGGGTTTTTTTTTTTTTTTTTTAAAGCACAGTCCTAATTTACAGTTAGTTTCTTGGCTTATACCAAAAAAAAAACAAAAAAAAAAACACCCAGCAGCTCAGTTGGTAGTGCTAGCTGTTGTAAACACTGGCGTCAGAAGGCCCAGTGGGTCTTCCAACACGAAGGCAGAGTGGTGCATTTGTGGCGTAAAAGCCTGTGCCAGATGTAATATGCAGATGGTCAGCTGGGCCTGACCCCCAACAGGAGCCAGCCCAAAGCAGAGTTATTTTTCCACAGTGCCCTATGTGCCAGTTGCAACAATATTTGAGAATCAGCCACTAGAAAAGTGTGTAAATCTCAAATACTGTTATATCGGGCCTGTAATCCACGATGCAGGTTCAACAACATTACTTTAGGAAACTGAATGGGAAGGCGCTGTGTGTTAAGAGGGACTTAAATAAAACGTGTGAAGTTGGTAATGATGGCAGATGTGAAATGACATTGAATAAATAGGTTTCTAAAAGCTTATGACAAAAATCATTTAAAAAGCAGCCATTCTATATAGTCTCAAGTGATACGAATGCATGTTGTAGTGCTACGGCGGCAAACCACTTTTTTTTATATATGCATACATACAGTATGTGGACAAAGGTTTTGGGGCACCTACACATTACATTTGCAGCTTGAATGACATCCCATTCTAAATCCATAGGCATTACAGTGGAGTTGGCCCCCCTATGATAGCTTCCACTCTTCTGGGAAGTTTTTCTTTTCTACAAGAATGTGTCTGCAGGTATTTGGGCCCGGTCATCCAGAAAAGCATTTGTGAGATCAGACACACACCCAACAATACCTTTATGAACCTTGCTTTGTGCACTGGGACACAGTCATGCTGGAACAGAAAAGGGCCTCCCACAAACTCTTCCCAGAAAGTTGGAAGTGTACAGCTGTCCAAAATGTCTTGATATGCTGAAGCATTAAGATTTCCCTTCACTGAAACTAAGGCACCTAGGCCAATCCCTTAAAATAATCCCATAGCATTATCTTTCCTCCACCAGTCTTACAGTTGGTACAGTGCAGTGAGACAGGGATTCACCTAACCCAGACTCTTCCTTCAGATAGAGAACTGTGATAAAGCACTGCACAGAACATGCTTCCACTGCTCCAGAGTCTAGTGGCGGCATTCTTTAAACCACTCCATCCGACGCTTGCCATTGTGATTGGTGATGTAAGGCTTGCATGCAGCTGCTTGGCCATGGAAATGCCATGATTTTGCCAGCACACAGTTTTTATGCTGATGCTGTTGAGTCAGCAGAGCGTTGGTGACTGTTATGCCCTATGCGCCTCAGCACTCAGCCACCCAGCTCTATAACTTTTATGAGGTCTGTCACTTTGTGGTTGAGTTGCTGTGCTTCCTAAACGCTTCCACTTTTCAATAATACCACTCGCAGTTGATCATGGAATGTCTAGGAAGTAAGAAATTTTACATCCTATTCTAGTACCGCGCTCGAATTCAGTGAGCTCTTTAGCACACTATTTCTTTCACAAATGTTTGTGTAGGCAGACTGCATGGCTCGCTGCTTGATTTTATACACCTGTGGCAATGGGACTGAATGAAATGCCTGACCAGTGATTAAGAGGTGTTTCCCAATACTTTTGTCCAGATCGTGTTCATGCATACATACACACACAGTTTGTATGTTAAAGTTATAAATAATAACTAGAAAGTGCAGTTCCTGCAGAAACTGCGAGTGTGTGCCCCCGGCGACGTGCATCAGGGACCGAGTATGTAGGTCGAAAGCTGACTGTAGTCATTGTAGTCACCTCAGGGTATGACCTGTTACCTCAGATTGCACCCGGGTCCAAGCCTGCCAGATTTCGTGGCCATAGGTCAATAAGACTGAGTTCCGTCATTGGCCCCGCTAGGGGCCCCAGTGCCCATCCATGGTCCTCAGGGCCCATGGTCATCACAAGTCACGCAGATTACACCCGGGACCAGCCTGCTGATTTTGTGGCCGTAGGTCGAAAACTGACTGAGTTAACGGTCATTGGCCGCCCAGGGGCCCAGTGCCTGCTGGGGTCCCAGGGCCCCATGCATCACTGTCACCCTCAGATAGCCCCCGGGACACGCTGCCGATTGCCTGACTTCAGTAATTAAAGGTGTTTCCCAATACTTTTGGGTCCAGATTGTGTTCATGCTCAATATATATATATATATATATATAGATATATATATATATATATATCTTATATATATACACAGATGTATAAAAGTTGATGTTAAAATATAAATAATAATAATAACAATAATCCTATTATTAGCACACTTGTGGCTTATTTTTCAGTATACAAACAAGTTCGTTCTTGACCAAAAAGGTCAGGTCATTGAGTATGTACTATTTCTGTTATAAACCAAGCAAATAATTTCACGTGTGCCAAATTATGTTAGATATAGACTTATTGACGGACCCAAGATGCACACAGACTCATATGCCCATAACTGAATTCAAGTGTTTTGGTCAATAGTATGCTTTTGGTTTTGATTTTCCTCGGTATGTTTGAGAAGCAGCATGCAACATATTTAGACGATTCCTCTTTCGTCTTCAAAATTCAGTGTGAATTGCTCCATTGTGAAATCCAAGCCCTAACCTGAATGTTCTTTACAGAGTGTTTGTACGACCGTGTGTCCCAGGAAACAGCCGACAGTGCTGAGATCACGCAACGGTTATCCAAAGTGAACAAATACATCTGCGAAAAGATTATGGATATCAACAAATCCATTAAGAACGAGGAAAGGAGGGAGTCCAAGCTACTCATAAGGCAAACAGTCAAAATGGAGAACTTCTACGATGGCGTGTAGGGCCTGCGCAGTTATCGCCATAGCTCATCCTGCACTTCACGGACTGCTGCGGGCTGAAGAAGCTTCACGTGATCACCTGCGCTGCCATTTTAGATTCTCATTGATGCCCACAGCGAGGCCTTTTTTACCCGTACTACCCCATAACATCTCAGTCTGTCAGGCAGCTTTACCCACAAACCACGCTGTCTGCTGTGAGAGGAGTGTGTTGGTGCGTGTGTGTGGGGAATGAATGGTGGCTTTGTTAGGGGGGGGGGGGGTGTCTATATATTTTGAATAGGAGGTCTTGAGGGGTAGGTTTCATGGTTAGTTGTTAAATGTGCATGTGACAGGAGAGATCCTTTAAATCACATTTGAAACCAATGTGTATGGCGGGTGTTCTGTGTCAGAACATGACCTAATGTCCTTCAGTTGAGAGGAGAGGGTTCCGATCAAAAGAACTGTTCTGTTTTAAGGAGGATGTTCTTAAAAATGTACACAGCAGTGGTTAATCCAGAACTTTACAGGACACGGCTGTCCTCATGTGCCGAGTCTGAACGCAGAGACAAAAATGCACCTTGGAACAGGGATAACCCCTGCAGTGTCTTAATGAAAATAGTTGATTACTGAATCACACACGGCTCAGAAAAAGGCTACCAGTTTGTTATTTTTCGGATTTGGAGTTCAGGTGTTGTTCAGTTCTGGTGATGGTGCTAATTACGTGTTGTTTTCGTACACAAACAGCTGGAGTCTGTATTACTTAATTGTTATTCATGTGAATATGTTTGCATACCAGCAACGTGCTTAAGTTCAGTATTCCTGTAGTTTTGAAGCGATCAATATAAAAACCCTTTCACAAAATTGCTGAGTCACTTGTATTAGAAATAATAATCGTAGCTATCCATGAGGTCAGCCCATGTAGTTCTTTTAGCTTTTTTTGTGATGTGAGATCTACTAAACACCTAGCCAGGCAATCCACCACTAGTAATGCTGTGTTATGTCTGTAGAGAGCGTACCTGAACAGTCAGATGGTCAGTCGTTCAGAGATGGAAGTGTGTGCGGAGGATGTACAGAACTTTACATAGTGCCAAAACGGTCTTTAATATTTGGAATTTGGATTTATTACCATTTTTTGGCCCAGCAAAATCACTGGACCTCATTGCCTTGTCGGATTATTTAGAAGAGCAGATGATATGCTAAAATTGCATTGCATACAGAGATACTGGAAGACTAATAACACTGGTGGGATCCTTAATCAACAGGGTTGGGTGCTGACATTATGCTGGGTGGAGGCATAAGCAAGTATTTGAGAAGAACAGGAGCTGCCAAGTCTCTGTCTGGGAGATCATATTCCTCCTTTAGGTGCTGGGAAGGACTTTTTCGTCTTTTGATATGGCAATCATTCTCGAGCTGAGAGCTGATATTACTTAGGCTGCACTTTGCTGTGTGTGTGTGTGTGTGTGGTGAAGTGTGCAGCCGCAGCGTGAGGATGTGGGTAAAGCTGGTGGCAGCGCTTGGTGTTAAATGTGTTGGTCTCTTGCGTCGCCAGTGGAGGATCTTTTGAGGTTCTGAGAACCTCCTCCAGGTGTGAAACTAGTGGGGATGATAGAAGATATAGTGACAACTTCAGTAAGTCATGCCATCCGTCCTTTTGTTTCCTTCCTCAAAACGTTTCATCTCTCCTCGTTCAGTCTGTTTTATCGCAAGCTTTTCACGAACGGTTCATGTGGCTCTCCAGTATAAAGGCGAGATTTTGACTGTGACCACACAACGCTAACTGTGAATCAACTACAAGTCTGCCTCTCAGGCCTTCCTGTCTCTTCACTCGGACGCCCTGTCTTTATCGTTTTTATTCTTTATCGAGTGCATCCATGTTCGTTCAGTCATTTTAGAGGGAAGGTTGTATTGCATCTTTGGACGTATTGGATATCGATTATTGTGGACAATTAATCTGTATCCAGACTGCACCTTATTTGAAACGAGTCGCTCATCACGTATCACAATTCCACCTTGTTCCACCTCCGTTGTTGAATCATTCTCACGTTCTCCTTAGCAGTATGCATCTTTGCTTAAGTATAGCTCTTGGGAAAAAGAAAGCAGGGCTCATCACACATTCATTGTCTGTAATTGAACGCTGTCAAAGAAAGCAAACTTTGTAATTACAGTGGCTAATTCACGGTTGTCAGTTTTCACAGTGCTGTTAAGACCACTTAAATCACGTCACTGTGACTCATTTGTTAAGAAATCTTATTTCACTTTTTCTTTCGTGTCCCTCTTTTTCTGGAAACGGGCGTGTAATTGAAGCAGATGTAGTCACCATATATGGCAGCACTTTAATCTTTAAGAAAAGCTATGTCATAATGATGGCCAAATAATGGGTCTTTATGCTTAGAAATAATTACACCAATGGCTTTAGTCAGCTTCAATATTTAGATTGCTTTTAGATGGAAAGATTTCTAAGAGGTTTATCATCGGGTCGCCATAGACTTTTTTCCCCCCCTTGCAGTGGCCAATCAAAAAAATTTTAGCACTTTTTGTAACTCCAGAGTGGGGGGAAAAATATCATGGTTTTTCGTCATATCTGCATCTGTGAAAATTTTTAAATGTTTTCTAGACATAACTTACCTCCAACATGTCAATGTAATAATGACGCAGTTACAGTATAAAAAGTTACGGTATATCTCTGTGGAATAATCCTCTGTATGTTGTCGTGTTGTGTGCTGTATGCTACGTGTTGGCCCACTAACTGAATATGTGCTATTGTGTAATGGTGATGGGTGTGTGGGTACACTGGATAACACCAGCTTTTTGAGGCTGATGTTACATGATAGCCAAAAGAAACTTGACAATCCTTGTGGTCATCCTTTCGTAATGAGGTTTGTCAGTGGTAACGTTGCCTTGAAAAGCGGTTATTTTATTTTATTTTTCTTGATTACCACTCGCTCAGAGTGAACAGCTTTCACATGCAATATGGCTGAAAAATTTTCCTTTCGGTTGTGAACCCTACCTGGGGAAAAATGTGACTGTGAATTGTACAAATATGCTATATATTGCCATGATATACTGTACTCATCAGATGCTACAAAGCTCCAAAAGCAAACCGGTACACCTCTCTGAGATAACAGTCCTCTGGTCTGCACTAGTGAACATTGTCTGTCCTTATGTTTGTGCCCATGCTTTTGAGCTCTGGGCTGCTAGGCTCCTAAGAATCCAAAGTAATCTGGATGTCGAGAAGAGTTGTGTAAAGTATCTGTGGACTCGTCAGGCCAACGGCGTCATTGAACCCGGAGGTGTGTTTTGCGATGTTGGAATATTTTACTAGGGTTTATGTACTTGTATCTGAATGTACGTAGGTGTTGGGTAATGTAACATTCCTCGGGTGGTGGGTTTAGTATAAGCCAAAGTGGACGTTGAGGTGGTGAGGTTCAGCTTGACCCGAACTTGCACAACAATGGCCTATGCCAAGGTTATGTCCAGAGTTGTCTCAGCTCAAAACAGAGGCTTCATAGATTTTATTTAGAACAGGAGAATTAGCTTTACTGAAATCGCTGTAGTGCCGTCGCGCTTCGTTTCATGTTAGAGCTTTCACTGGCGTGTCTTGTGCATATTGTTCTTTCATGTCATTCGAAAAATTGTATCTTTTATTTTTATGCCAAAAAAGGGGAACAGGGAAGATATTATAAAAATGCTAATCTATATGTATAAAGAGTAGCCATAATTAGGCCTGCTTTTGTAATGCCACATGCACAGTCCACTTGCCCAGCCGTCCAGCTAAGCTCTTCCCATTCAGACTCATCGCAGCAGCTTTCTGGTTTCAACTCAGTTCACTGTTAATCTGGGTCAGGTTCAGAGCAGTTCGTCTTAAACTCAGCTTTACCGTAAGGGGATAAATAAGTATTTTTGATAAAAATCTAGCTAAATAATCAGGTCAGGTAATTTCTAGGCAGTAATGAAACGTGTATCGGAATCCTACCTCATGGCTTATCGTGTCACTTTAGTTATGTGCTTCATTCACAGCAACTCAACATGTGCGTAGATTTGTAAATATACCAGTCTGTGTTGTAGACCTCCTTAGCAGTTCTGTTCATGGTGTCTCCAGTGGGACTCCTGAACGGACGGCACTCACTGAAAATGACATGATCTCAGTATCACTTGTTCAGTAAATCAGCTTTCGATTTGTTGTGTATTGTTTGGTTTTCTCTGGTTGATGGTGCTACCAGCACATGCCACTTACCTCAGGCGGTGCTACTTTTTACTGTGGTGGATGTCATTCAGTGTCACATGATCAAAACTAGTAGTTATTTGATATCAAATGAAATCAGGATACAGGCATATCTTGCTCGTCACACATGCCATAGACTTTTTGTGTAACTCGTCTCTAAGAGTCCTGTTGCTTAAACAGCCATGCAGCTTTTCTTCTGATCGCCTTCCATTAAGAGCTAAATCAGATGCTGTAATGAGCTTGCCATTCCACACAGTCTACCTACCTAAAATGGTACGAGCACCGTGGTCCTCAGCAATGAACTTCTCTTATTCCACTGTAATTACCATCTCAGAACGGCAATGTGACAATGATCTATTCAGAATATATTTTAGGTATTGCAATACTCTGGAGGACATTGGAATGGGGTGCGTAAGTTACCAAAGTGGTTTCTTCCCAAAGACGGTGTACCTCTTAAACCTGTTTGATGACAATACCGATCCAATAATCAGTCGCTTATCGATATTAATAATAGTGCTAGTTTTTGTAAATACTAGTTGTGTTAGCTGCATTTCCTTATAGGTACTGGCAAACCTCGATAACTCTTATTATGTCACGAAAATATCCTAGTGAATACCAATAAACAGATTTCAGTTGAGGTATCTGAGAATTGAAAACTGGTATGTATATTTTTCTCACTATGTTCAGGTTCGGGATAGTGACGGTATGACTGAAATGTGTCCTGGACATAACTTCACAAATGGAATTTGTAATTGAATTATATTTTATATCTGTCATTTCACATTTCATGTTCCTCTCTTTATTCTCGCTGCTGAATAATATCTAGAAATCTATGTATATGTACTTTTTTTTGTAAGGGCATCGATAGCGAAAGTCTTCTAAATAACTGTGAACATGCTTTCTTTGGGTGGCAGGTGTTGTGGGTGTGGTGATTTTACACACTGTGCATTTGTCCAAGTCATCTTTTCAGATCGAGGAGTACAAGGAATGAATGTTCTTACTTTTTGGGTTGCTGTTACCGTGAAAATTCAAAGACAAGGGCTGAAAGTTACGCCTGGTTTCTTTTACCTGGACTGAGCTTCAGTTCAGGGTTTGGAGGGGGGGAAAAGCACTTAATTCAAACAGAGAATCTGAGCCTTTGTTCCTAATGGAAGGCTTTAGCTCTATGTGAAACCAGGCCTGTTCTGTTCCTTGTCTTCAACTACCTGCTGGTTTTAGGGAGGTGAGCAGAAAAGCAAACCATGTCCTCACTGACCTGTCTTACTCCTCTGATGCTTGTTTAGCATCAGTTTGTTGTGTATGTGGTGCAGTCCAAGTACTCTTGTTCTATGTACAGATCAACTGAATAAATTCAAACTTCTATTCTACAAATAAAAAAACCCGCTCAGGGGTACTCTGACTTTTTGTCTCTTCCGTTCTGTGTGTATCTTTATTTGGGAGAAAAAACTGAAGTTCTCAGAGAACCTGAAAGATAAAGGGTTTTTGCTTACAGGCAATCACTGCACATATAATCATGCCTCTGGCTAGATGCATTTTGTCAGATTTATTTTTACTTTATTAGATGTGTTGTCTTAATGTCATGGGAATATTTGCCATGTGCTGTTGTGTCAGGTGACGTGCGTGTTTCCACAGGTACACAGGCTGTTAGAAGCTGTATTTTATTTCCAAAGTTTAAGAACGTCTGTATTCTGTCTTGATTTATGCGTTCAGTCATAAACTGTGACCGCGTATTAAAACAATGCTGGGTGTCAAAAACACTCATCGGCCATTTGCTTAGGTACACCTTGCTAATATTGGGTTAACAAGGAGCTGGAAGCATTTCTCAGAGATTTTGGTTCATATTGTCATGATAGAATCACAGTTGCTGGACATTTGTTGGCTGCACATCCATGACGAATCTCCCATTCCACCACATCCCGAAGATGCTCTACTGGATTCAGATCTGGTGACTGTCAAGGCCCTTTGAGTACAGTGAACTCATTGTCATGTTCAAAAAACAATTCTGAGATGATTTGAAGCTTTGTGATATGGCACGTTAGCAACGTTCAGTCACTTGACTCACCTTTTTTCCCCATTGTGATGCTTAGTCTGAACTTAAACAGATTGTTGTGACCATGTCTACATACAGTGGGGCAAAAAAGTAGTTAGTCAGCCACTGATTGTTCATAATCTCCTACTTAGAAAGATGAGAGAGGTCTGTAATTTTCATTATAGGTACACTTCAACTATGAGAGACAAAATGAGAAGAAGAAAAAAATCCAGGAAATCACATTGTAGGATTTTTAAAGGATTTAATTGTAAATCATGGTGGAAAATAAGTATTTGGTCACCCACAAACAAGCAAGATTTCTGGCTCTCACAGACCTGTAACAACTTCTTTAAGAAGCGCTTCTGTCCTCCACTCGTTACCTGTATTAATGGCACCTGTTTGGCCTCGTTATCTGTATAAAAGACATCTGTCCACAGCCTCAGTCAGACTCCAAACTCAACCATGGCCAAGACTAAAGAGGTGTCGAAGGACACCAGGAAGAAAATGGTAGACCTGCACCAGGCTGGGAAGAGTGAATCTACAATAGGCAAGCAGGTTGGTGTGAATAAATCAACTGTGGGAGCAATTGTAAGAAAATGGAAGACATACAAGACCATTGACAATTTCCCTCGATCTGGGGCCCCACGCAAGATCTCATCCCGTGGGGTCAAAATGATCATGGGAACGGTGAGCAAAAAATTCAAGAACTACACGGAGGGACCTGATGAATGACCTGCAGAGAGCTGGGACCAAAGTAACAAGGCTACCATCAGTAACACACTACGGCCGAGAGGGACTCAGATCCTGCAGTGCCAGGCGTGTCCCCCCTGCTTATGCCAGTACATGTCTAGGCCCGTCTCAAGCTTGCCAGAGAGCATATGGATGATCCAGAAGAGGATTGGGAGAAATATCATGTGATCAGATGAAACCAAGTTAGAACTTTTTGGTAAAAACTCAACTGGAGGAAGAAGAATGCTGAGTTGCATCCCAAGAACACCATACTTTACTGTGAAGCATGGGGGTGGAAACATCATGCTTTGGGGGCTTGTTTTTCTGCAAAGAGGACAGGATGACTGATTTGTGTTAAGGGAAGAATGAATGGGGCCATTGTATATTGTGAGATTTTAAGCCAAAACCTCCTTCCATCAGTGAGGGGGAATTGAAGATGGAACGTGGCTGGGTCTTCCAGCATGACAATGATCCCAAAAACCACACACCGCTTAGGCTACGAAGGAGTGGCTCCGTAAAAAGCATTTCAAGGTCCTGGAGTGGCCTAGCCAGTCTCCAGACCTCAACCCCATAGAAAATTTGTGGAGGGAGTTGAAAGTCCATGTTGCCCCAAAACATCGCTGCTCTAGAGGAGATCTGCATGGAGGAATGGGCCAAATAATACCAGCTACAGTGTGGTGTGCAACCTGGTGAAGACTTACAGGAAAACGTTTGACCTCTGTCATTGCCAACAAAGGTTATGTT
The DNA here is from genome assembly GCA_025084515.1 of Ancistrus triradiatus. Classification (NCBI taxonomy): domain Eukaryota; kingdom Metazoa; phylum Chordata; class Actinopteri; order Siluriformes; family Loricariidae; genus Ancistrus; species Ancistrus triradiatus. The sequence goes on along the minus strand of JAJAGP010006034.1, from coordinate 13,322 downwards.
ACAAGTACTGAGTACTTATTTTTTTCCACCATACATTACAATTAAATCTTTAAAAATCCTACAATGTGATTTACTGAATTTTTTTTTCTCATTTTGTCTTTCATAGTTGAAGTGTAGCTATGAGGAAAATGACAGACCTCTCTCATCTTTCTAAGTCGGAGAACTTCTGACTGACAATACTTTTTGCCCCACTGTACCTGAGTACATTGATTTGCTGCCATGTGATTGGCTGATTTAGATATTTGAAGCATTTTAAAAGTTATAACAAGTAAAGTGGTCAGTGAGTATCTCTCACTCTTTGAAACCAGGCTGGTCTCAAAACACTTAGTACAGTCATAAGCCACTAGGATTGTAGTATAATAAAATCTCATTCTATGTCATAACCAGCTGCTGCAGTGATTCTCCAAACTATTCTCCCTAGCATTGCATCACAAAGCAAAAAAGTCACTGTGCACCATGGAGATACAGTACATGATGTCTTAGATGTTCTGTTTATTATTGCTGTCTGATGCAGTTTGCATTTTTTTACATGACATACATTATGAACATCGTGCATCATTATCAGTACAAGTGTTTGACTTGTTATTCTTCAGAAATAATATTCTTGTTTCTTTTCATTCTTATTTATTTCGTGTGTGTGTGTGAAGCTACAGTAGTACATTTCATTTTTCAATTTGCAACTTAATGTTGTTTCTATTAACTTCTTTCAGTTGTAGGAAACAAAAATTTTTTATTTTTTATTTTTTAAACTTATTCAATAAAATGTGCATTGTTTCCAATTCTTATGGTAAGAAATGAACATGAATCGTGAAACAGTTTGAAATCAGTATCATGAATCGAATCAAAACTTGAGCAGAGTTTATCGTTACACTCCTATCTGTAATGAATAATAATCTGGTAAATAGTGGAAGATGGTAGTTGTGTTCCACCTGGCAAAAACATTAAATCACTTTTTTTTAGGCAGTCAGGTCATGATCTGCAATAATTAATCGATTTTTTATGCATGTTGGTGTTTTTAAGAATAACTGTGTATATATATATGTGTGTATATATATATATATATATATATTATATATATATCTATATATATATATATATATATGTATATATATATCTCTATATATGGTGTGTGTGTGTGTATCTATCTCTATCTCTATATATATATATATATATAGATATATATATATCTATTCTCCTGTGTATTCTAGATATCTATATATGTATGTATATGTGTATCTATGTATGTATCTGTGTATATCTATCTGTGTACTCTATAGATATATCTATGTGTATCTCTCTATATGTCTCTCTCCTCGCTCTCTGTTTCTGTCTCTCTCCTCGCTCTCTCTCTCTCTCTCTCTCTCTCTGTTCTCGCTCTCTATCTATAGTCTCTCCTCTATAGATATATATATTCTCTCTATCTCTATATATATATCTAGAGATTATATATATCTCTATATATATAATATATATATATATATCTATATATTTCATTTCATTTGCCACAAATGGGACACAATCATGAAGTAGAACGAAATTTTATTGGATATTTTAAACTTTTTTTTAGAAATAAAAAAACTGAAAAATGGGGCCGTGCACAATTCTTCAGCCCCTTTACTTTCAGTGCAGCAAACTCACTCCAGAAGTTCAGTGAAGATCTCTGAATGATCCAATGTTGACCTAAATGACTGATGATGATAATTAGAATCCACCTGTGTGTAATCAAGTCTCCGTATAAATGCACATGCTTTGTGATAGTGTCAGAGTTCTGTTTAAAGCGCAGAGAGCATCATGAAGACCAAGGAACACACCAGGCAGGTCCGAGATACTGTTGTGGAGAAGTTTAAAGCCGGACTTGGATACAAAAAGATTTCCCAAGCTTTAAACATCTCAAGGAGCACTGTGCAAGGATCATATTGCAATGGAAGGAGTAAGCAAAAAGGTGGCGCTACAAAGTATTAACGCAAGGGGGCTGAATAATTTTGGCACGCCCCCACTTTTCAGTTTTTTATGTCTAAAAAAAGTTTAAAATATCCAATAAATTTCGTTCCACTTCACGATTGTGTCCCACTTGTTGATTCTTCACAAAAAATTACCAATTTCATATCTTTATGTTTTTAAAGCCTGAAATGTGTGGCAAAAGGTTGAAAAGTTCAAGGGGGCCGAATACTTTTGCAAGGCACTGTGTATGTGTATATATATGTGTGTGTATATATATATATATATATATATATATATATATATATATATATATATATGTGTGTGTGTATATAACTGTGTGTATGTATAATGGAGGAAAATTGCTCCATTCTGAATCAAAAGGCTAACCTAGGCCATTGCAGGAATACAAATTCAGCCTTGTCTAGTTTGCTGAAAAGTGAAAATCCCTGGTCTATCTACTCCGTGGTTCTTCAGCCTGTTCCTCCAGTGAAAACAGCAGCATTTGCACTGGACCCATCGAGCCCAAAACTAGTTTTCTTGCATCTGCCATTGCAGTCTTTTAATCAGATTGCATCATCATTGCGTTAAACACAATCAGAGCTTCTTAATAAAATTTGTGTATTATGGGACTGCCACACCATGTACCTGAGCAGATGCATCCTGAAACAGATTAAGCTTGTTGGTTATGATTGGTTGGTTAAGCCGAGTGGGTAATCAAGATGCAATCATGCTAAAGCAGTCTTAATTTTTGCCCAAAGCATATTGACTGCTGTTGTTGGGATGCTCTCCTGCAGAGCGATGCTTACTGCTAGAATATTCTGCACACCAGGCAGGGCAGCTGTACCAGCTCTACACTCCTTGCTCGTCTCCTAACATCACTCTCATTTTGCCCTGCAGCCAGTTTCTCCAGTAAGCTCTCCAACTTGGCAAGAGTTTCTCTCTCTTCCTTGTCAACATGGTAACTAGGGTGGTTAATGTACAGACACAAGTATTGCAATATCAAGCAAGCTTACACATCTCTATAAGCATTATGCTGTATTCATAAACAGTTCCAACTACTTGCCATAGGATTAAATTAAAGCTATTCTATATAGAACAAGCACCATGCTGTTTTACATCTGAAACAATCTATATACAGGTAGCCAGTACTACCAACTCTGACATTTATCCAGTGTTCACCCATCATGTAAATCAAAACCGACCACAAAAATAAATATTTGTTATGGTTGTAAAGTAGTGTAACAGTTTTATTGGTTTAAACCTTTTTATAAAATCCAATAGAATTAGGTCTTGTGAGACCTTTACATGTGTTTATACATTGGTGGTTTTAACTGCCTTTAAGCATGGCTGAGCCAGTCAGTCTTTAGAACTGGAACTATTTGTCTCAGACTATATATTGAGTGGTGCTTGAAAGTTTGTGAAAATTTAGAATGTTTTCTATGTCTGCATAAATATGACCTGAAACAACATTTAAGTAGAAAAAAGAACCCAATTAAAAAAGATACACATATTATATTTGTTTGTTTATTTATTGAGGAAAATATCCAATATTCTATATCTGTGAGTGGCAAAATTATGTAAACCTTAGGATTAGCAGTTTATTTGAAGGTGTAATTAGAGTCAGGTGTTATCAGGATGACAATCCGGTATGAGTGGGGACACTGTTGTATTTAAAGAAAAGCGATCTATTAAAGTCTGATTGTCACAACAAGTGTTTGTGGAAGTGTATCATAGCACAAACAAAGGAGATTTCTGAGTATCTCAGGAGGAGTTGTTGAAAAAGAGTCCATCAGCCCAAATCCATCTATAAAGTGTTTGAACTCCACCAATCCACAGTCAGACAGACAAGAAATTCAAGACCATTGTTATCCTCCCATGGTGTGGTCAACCAACAAAGATCATTCCACAAACAGGGTGTATAATATTTCAAAAGATCTATTATACATTCCAAGCAACTAAAAGGCATATCCAACATTAATAAATCTTAAGGTTCATGAGTCCACCATCAGGAGAATCCTGAACAACAATGGTGTACAAGGCATTGTTGCAAGGAGAAAGCCACTGCTCTCCAAAAAAGCGTTACTGTCCATCTGCAATTTGCTCAAGAGCACATGGGCAAGTCAGAAGTCTGTTGAAAAAATGTTTTGTGGACAGATGAAACCAAAACAGAACTTTTTGGTTTCAGTGAGAAGCATTATTAGTAGGAAAAGTAAAACATTGTACTCATCTGTGAATTATGGTGGTTGTAATATCATGCATCTTGCCTGGATTGATAGACCAGTGATTGCTGAATTATACCAGCAAATTCAAAAGGAAAATATCAGGACATCTGACAGTGAACTAAATTGCAAGTGAACATGGATCATGCAGCAAGGCAGTGACTAAGTACATATGTGCAGGACTGCACAACAGTTATCAGAAATGTTTAGTTATTGCTGCACTACGGGGTCACACCAGATACCGAAAGGAAAGGTTTTCTTTTATTTTTTTCTCAACTCGCAGATATGTAATAATAATTATATGTATAATTTTAACTGAGTTCCCTCTCTCTCTATATACAGTGCCTTGCAAAAGTATTCGGCCACCTTGAACTTTTCAACCTTTTGCCACATTTCAGGCTTTAAACATAAAGATATGAAATTGTAATTTTTTGTGAAGAATCAACAACAAGTGGGACACAATTGTGAAGTGAAACGAAATTTGTTGGATATTTTAAACTTTTTTTAGAAATAAAAAACTGAAAAGTGGGGCGTGCAAAATTATTCGGCCCCCTTGCGTTAATACTTTGTAGCGCCACCTTTTGCTGCGATTACAGCTGCAAGTGGCTTGGGGTATGTCTCTATCAGTTTTGCACATCGAGAGACTGAAATTTTCGCCCATTCTTCCTTGCAAAACAGCTGGAGCTCAGTGAGGTTGGATGGAGAGCGTTTGTGAACAGCAGTTTTCAGCTCTTTCCACAGATTCTCGATTGGATTCAGGTCTGGACTTTGACTTGGCCCATTCTAAAACACCTGGATATGTTTATTTGTGAACCATCCATTGTAGATTTTGCTTTATGTTTTGGATCATTGTCTTGTTGGAAGATAAATCTCCGTCCCAGTCTCAGGTCTTTTGCAGACTCCAACAGGTTTTCTTCCAGAATGGTCCTGTATTTGGCTCCATCCATCTTCCCATCAATTGTAACCATCTTCCCTGTCCCTGCTGAGGAAAAGCAGGCCCAAACCATGATGCTGCCACCACCATGTTTGACAGTGGGGATGGTGCGTTCAGGGTGATGAGCTGTGTCGCTTTTACACCAAAGATAACATTTGGCATTGTGGCTAAAAGGTTCGTCTGACCAGAGCACCTTCTTCCACACGTTTGGTGTGTCTCCCAGGTGGCTTGTGACAAACTTTTTATGGATATCTTTGAGAAATGGCTTTCTTCTTGCCACTCTTCCATAAAGGCCAGATTTGTGCAGTGTACGACTGATTGTTGTCCTATGGACAGAGTCTCCCACCTCATCTGTAGATCTCTGCAGTTCATCCAGAGTGATCATGGGCCTCTTGGCTGCATCTCTGATCAGTCTTCTCCTTGTTTGAGCTGAAGGTTTAGAGGGATGGCCGGGTCTTGGTAGATTTGCAGTGGTCTGATACTCCTTCCATTGCAATATGATCGCTTGCACAGTGCTCCTTGAGATGTTTAAAGCTTGGGAAATCTTTTTGTATCCAAATCCGGCTTTAAACTTCTCCACAACAGTATCTCGGACCTGCCTGGTGTGTTCCTTGGTCTTCATGATGCTCTCTGCGCTTTACACAGAACTCTGAGACTATCACAGAGCATGTGCATTTATACGGAGACTTGATTACACACAGGTGGATTCTATTTATCATCATCAGTCATTTAGGTCAACATTGGATCATTCAGAGATCCTCACTGAACTTCTGGAGTGAGTTTCCTGCACTGAAAGTAAAGGGGCCGAATAATTTTGCAATAATTTTGCAAAAAATTACAATTTCATATCTTTATGTTTGAAGCCTTAAATGTGGCAAATGGTTGAAAAGTTCAAGGGGGCCGAATGCTTTTGCAAGGCACTGTATTAAGCACTTAAGCTTTCAAACACCATTATTTTGAATGGTATGTTTATTATTAATAGTATGTCATCATTAGGCTTGTATGCAAGATGGTTATTTGTAGTGTATAATCTGTTATCACACCATAGACAACAAGTATTTCAGTCTGTTAGCCTCTACATACTGTACAGTATACATTTTCTGATAAGTTCCATAAGCAGTGGCCTCAACATATCTTGAAACATCATGGAATAACTGAGTCTACTTTTCTCCTCATATGCAGTTACTGTTATCGCATATCTTCCAAATAATCTGTATTACAGTTTTTGTGTTACAGTCCTACATGTAGACCTTCATCACAGAGTTGCAGTAACACGGTATACTGCTGCCAACTGTCACTTCCTATTTGTGCTCTGTACAACTGTATGGCACCCTGTGATGTACAGTGCACTGTGAACTTACTTTTCTTGTTTAATCGTTGGTGCAGATAAAGCACAGAAAATGTCAGCATACTTGTCTTTCTGTACCACGGCCTTGCTTAAGCAAGAAAAAGCAAAAGTCTAGATGTGTTAGGGGGATGGTTTTGCATGTATTTAGAATGTGAGAGTGCAGTTCCCTGAGAAAACAGCCTCAGATACAGGGAGAACATGCAAACAGCACACAGAGTCCGGGCATGTCTGGAGCTGTGAGCCATTGTGCCACCATGCTGTTCCCAGGTTAACATACTGCACTAAATATTTGCAGTATCACATTACTGAGTGTCTTATATTCCTGTGCTTAATGCATCCAGCCTTATGTGGGAACTCCTGCAGACCCCTATGGACAAAATATATGCTTTATGATTTTTCACCATTCTGGTTGTCGTTTGTAAATCACACTTCTGTCATTATTAAGGATGTTCAAAAGTGGATGAGACAGCATCAGGCAGTTCTGGCTTTATTGTCTTACTTGGTGGGTATCGTCTGGAGGATCAGTTCTCCTCCGTGGTGCAGCTTTGACTTTAAATTGGATGCGTGCAGGCTGTGGTGAGCGCGATGCTGTGTGTTTGATGTGTGGCGTGAGGCGAGTCGCAGTGTGAGCGGGCTCGGGATTAAAAGCTAGATTGATCTGAGTGTCAAAAAGAGATAAGCACACTGGTCTGGCTGATTTATTGGGGAGGCAGGGAGTTAATATCAGAGCACCCAGCTGTGAACACACACCACACGCACGCACACACCCACACTGAGTGGCCTTTATGTACAACGCTAACATTATTTAATATTAAATGAACCGTTTTAGAAGATGATTGAGTCGAAAGCGAAAACGAGATGAAAGGTAGCTTGGACTAAGCCCTGTTCGGATTGTTGAGGATGCCGTTATTAATTCCTTGTTTGTTTTTTGTATTTCCATTATGTGCCATGGCAACAGACCCTCTAGGCTTATGGATGCACATGTAAAAGAAATTGTGTTTCTATACAATTTGGCACTGGCTCAAGTGTTTTCTTTTTTGTATCTAGTCTCTCTCGCTCTTGCTTTCTTTCTGTGCCCAGGGGGACTGCTGAATGTCATTAGCGCTAACAGTGTCCACATGGCGGTAATGTATTGCAGTGAGGGATATTGACAGGGAGATGATTCAGTATAGTCATGATGGATGAAGCAGACGCTGTGGGCAAGCACATGCAGGGCCATACGTGATCTCCCAGAGAGAGAGACAGCACAGAACACATTATTCCTCTGCTGTAGCATCACAGCTATGAAGTGCACCGTGTCTGTCTCCTCTAGTTTAGCCTGGAAAAATGTTTCAATAGGGTAGCTGATGTTTTATCTGCAGTGTTTTCTATTGCTCTGTTTAATGGCCAGTTTCTTGCCATCTAAGAGCTATTAGAAGAGAGAGTGGGTAGCATTATCCTTCGTCATTTAGTTTGCTTACCGGCACAGAGTCCATCTGGACGTACCGGTCCTGAGCATCGTCTCCTTCACTTTTGCGAGCTTTATTTCAGACCATAATTTGGGTCAGTTACCTGAGTCATAAATATCCCTTCATTTACCGTGATATACTGTAAATGCTGACTGGATTCATGATCACTCAGCTTCATGTCAACGTTCGAGTCGAGTCAAGTAAGATGTATTTCTATAGTGCTTTTTACAGTGGAGCATTGTCTCAAAGCAGCTATCTAATTAATAATTTCACAGTAATTGTTTATTCAATCTATTGTTATGAACATATTAATTAGATAACTTAGTTAACTTAGGTCCCTTTTTGAGTCCAGGTTTTCCTTATAATGTTTAGGAAGCTTTTCCTAGCAACTGTTGCCCTAGGCTTGTTCAAATTGGGATTGGTTTTATAAATTAATCTGAAATTGTAAGGCAGCTTTGAGACAGTTCTCCATTGTAAAAAGTGCTTCCAGAAATAAATCTGACTTGACTTGAAGACAAGATGAGTCATCATGAATACAGTTAGCATTTCTATCATGGTAAGCCAAAGGACATTTATGACTCAGAAATGGACATGTACTTCGTATTATGAAGAGTATTATAAAATAGAGAATATTAAAGCCATAGCATATAAGACAATAGTGAAGAGAAATATTGAATATAATAAGGTAAAAAATATATATATATGCATATTGGGCTTATTTAGTCCAGTACACATAGTCACTTTAGGATCTAATGTCTTAGTGGCATGGCATCCTCAATCGACTGGAGGAGGGAGATAGCCACTACCTCTGTGGTCTGAGTATGGTGGGACTGGAACTGATGACGGAAGAACAGCTTGGGTGGGGCTGAAGCGGAGGAACATCTTAGTGTGTGGGCTTTAATCATGTCCATCCAAGGAAAGGAACCATCAACAGTCACGGTGGTACCAGACTGCTGGACCCCTGAGCAAGGCTTGCTCAGATTGTTTGTTGTAAGACTGAATCAGTTGTAAGTCGCTCTGGATAACAGCGTCTGCTAAATGACTAAATATAGATGTCACTATGAGATAAAGAAAAATGAACTGCTACATCAATGTTTTACAGGCAAGCAAAGACTGTTTCAGTGTAAATAACCATGCCTTTTGTCAATCTAATGAATTTTATACAACAGCTACTATGAGCCAAAGTCTGTCTCCTTGGTGTAATCCAATTGTCTGTGTACTCTACTTAAATGGGAGGGAAAGATGTAGAGAAACTTCTTTCCCACTTTGCCAAGTGATACGCCAGTAAATCAGGGGACTGCATTGTTTCCTGTCTTTATGTGCATTAAAAAAGACATATGGCTATTACCTGCCCCTTAGGAGATAAGATTAGCTGAGAGATGCACTATAATACAATCGACTACTATTAACATAGAATGAAATGGGAGATTTTACATCAACTATTACTGTTAACGGCTGGGAAATTTCAGCCACAACCTCCCCGGGGTCTGATCCTAACTCCAAAAGCTTTTAAAGCAGAAGAAGAGAATAGTAAAGGAGAGATAAAACAGAACAATGTACTGAAAGTAAGAGACTTTTCTGATCTCCACCATCTCAGTGAAGCTGGACGCATGCTGAACATGTGGCTCTTTAACCTCCCCTTTTTCTGTCGTAACGTCCATCATGAACCGAGCTGATGTGCCGTCAGCTACCTCCACTTCATTTATCCTCCAGCCAGGGGTTGTGTTCCTCACACATCATACTGGAGCTGGGGGGGCTCTAATCGGGCATCGTTTGGGTGTGAGGTTTGCTACTGGAGCTAGAGGCGAATGTGACAATGTGATGGACAGTGAAAGTGATGAGTGAAGGAGGTGATAGTGTAGATTAATGTGTCATGACCCGAGTACATTGTAAAACGTTGGACTTACTGTTGCAGCTAAGCACATTAGTATGCAAAGTCAGCAGAGCAGTTAATGCAATCCAGCTTATCATTCACACACGCTGGTCAATGTGTACACACAATTTATACATGAAAGTCTGACGGCAAGAGAATGTGCTTTTTTCTGGCTGAAAGCATTCTTGAAATATTTTCTTCTCATTGATTCGCTATGCGCCACCCAAACCTGCTTTTTCTACAACGACAAGAATGTATGAATCAATATGCTATCATGGCTGCTTTCAGAGTATAATGCTGAACCAATAGCTGGTGGTTCTTCACTGTTGCTCATCCTGCTCCTCTTTTGTGGTGGTAATTATCTTTTAAGGAAGGTCATTCACAGTCAGCATAGAGAAGCCGGTATAAACATCATTAAACTGTACAAACTCACCAGCGCTGTTGCTCAACTGTGCGCAGATTAATCAATTGGAGACATCTGCCCAGGTTAAATAGTTTTTTATGGCTATAGTATATTGATGTGAGCACATTGATTCGGTCCAGCCCTCGGTGTGAAAGAGCCTAAATAATTACTTTGGAAGTGAAGTGGAACACGGTTCAGGAAAAAGATGTAGACTCTTTCATTTTTCATTGTGATTAATCTATTCTTTTAACCCTTTGCCAGTTTTCCTTTTCAGTTTCATTTTGTTGAGCTGTCACCCAAACAAGTCACCCAAACTTTTTTTAAACTACAGTATTAAAACAAAAATACATTGCTTGATGTAGTAGTTTGTATAAAACATAATTACCCAACAGAAAGGGCACGGCATGCCTGAAGTTCTGTAAGAAAGATGATTCACAGATCCTATAAAGATGGGAAGCCCCTAAAAGCCGGGGTGTGACTTCATAAACTTTAAACTGTAAACATATTTTCTTTTGGCTTTGTCCCCATTTTTTCTGTCCCCAATTGGCTAAAGGCCAGTTCCCAGCCCCTCCGAGAGGGAGGAGAGCTGCAGGTCAGCGAGTGCCTATATGCATTCCAGATGTGGATTTCCATGGTGAGAGCAAGCATGCAACTAGAAGTGTGCCATTCTCACCTCTTTCATCCACCTCCAACAGACAACAGGGCCCTCTGCTGCAGAAGCATGGAGATGTACCCACATCTGACCTTTCCCTTTTCAGACATGACCAATTGTGTCTATGCAGCGCCCAGCCAGGCTGATTCCCACAGACATGAGCTAGCATATTTGCCCACTGTGCCAGCCAAAGATGTACTGTATGCTATATTAAATATGGTGGATTAGTAGTTGTGGCTATGGAATACTCATCAGAAGATTCAAATTCTGGCTCTGCCAAGCTGCCACTCTTGGAGCCTTGAACAAAGACTTTAATCTTTAACCCTTGAGTAGTCTTTCTGTATACTCCCCTTGACCCGTCTTCGCTAAACCCATAAAATGAAGCATTTCATTGAATTTCATACCCCAGCTCTACTTTGCATGAAGAAACAATCTGTCATTCAGAACAAACTTTGTGAATATCTGGGTTTTACCTCTTTAACAATGTAGAACGAACACATGTATTCAGTGGGCATCACTCATTTTGATTGCAATACACCTGCCATAATTATTATTTTTCTTAAAATGTATTTCTTAGTAGTAGTAGTAGTAGTATTGGTAAAGACAGGGCATAAATGTGAATGTTTTAAAGCCTTAGAAAGTAGAAGAAATGTGCAGAACTTTAGCTCTGAATGCATTTCATTGAAGGGAAACTAACAGTCTTTGCAAACATATTGATATTTTTATATAGTGTAAATGAGGAATTAAACTACAAAAGTACTTCTCTCTCTTTGAGAGCCATTGCTCAGAAAGAGGACTGGGATTACTGTCACTAGCACCTTTACAGGCTTTGACTGCTTTCCCTATTAGTAAACAATGCTTTCAAGATAATGTTAATTTTGTCTGAATTTTTGTTTATTTTGTATGCAAATGTTTTTATTTTGTCTGTGAACAGGAGTCATGTGTGAGGTCATGGAGAGAAGATGGTGCACATGCACCCATCTCACTCACTATGTCTGTATGTATGTTTGTGTGTATGTGTTTGTGGGTTTTCTGGTGTGTAAGTGATTTTATAACTGCCGGACAAGACAATCTTTGTACCCTAGTGATCCACAGCTTCCATGTAAATATGTAAAAAGGCAATGCTTTATTTTTTCTAATGTTGTGGCCTCTTTAGGAACTGTCCTAAAGATTTCATAAAGTCATCAGTTAGGGACTGTGGTAGCCTAGTGGGTAAGGTACTGGACTATGGACCACAAGGTCCAGGGTTCAAATCCCACCTGTGCTAAGCTGCGACTGTTGGGTCCTTGAGCTAGGCCCTTAACCCACAATTGCTTGGATTTTAAGAATGTATCAATTGTGCGTCTGCTAAATGCTGTAAATGTAAATGTTCTCTGCTGGTATACTATAAGATGCCTAATGACATGCATTATTTATCCATATACAGTGGTACCTCGGTTCTCATCGGTAATTCGTTCCATAAGGCTTGACACAACCAAAAATGACAAATATCAAGCAAATTTTCCCCATAAGTAATAATGTCAATTGAATTAATGCATTCCAGACTTACAGAAAGTCCACACTGTATGAGTCATTATATGAATTAATGGAGTTGTATTGTACAGGTGCTCCCTGATTTACGATGGGGATATGTTCCTACAAATCCATCATAAGTTAAACGTATCATGACCTGAATAGTTTAATTGAGGCTATACTGTATCATACCTTATTGTTTCAAACACTTGTACATTATCCTACAGTTGGCCAAAATCATTAACACAAAGCTTATTTTATAATAAAGTGTTGAAAACCTCATGTAATTTAGTGAGTAATGGATTGAAAGTGAAAAGTAAAAGCAAAACTCTTACTCTGTTGGTAAACTAAGGGCGCTAGCTGCTAATGCTAACTGCTCAGCCTGAAAGCGATCCAGAGGACTCAGTCCTTCATTTCCTTGTAATCATCAACGATTTTTGGACCTATGAGGACTTATTTGCACTAAGACTAGAGTACTTAGTAGATGTAAAAATAAAGAAAAACACGATAAACACAGTGGAGATCTTCACTGAGAAACAGCTATTGTGAGACCGAATCACTAAATTGTGTGGCTCAACTCAAACAAGTTTAAGCAAGTGTGCCGAGTACCGAAAATACGTCAAAAACCAAATTTGACCATTTCCGAGGTCGTCGGGAACCGAGGTACCACTGTATTCTGATTAATACCCAAACATGTTTCATTTGAAACTACTGGAAGTGTGTTTGTTATTAACAGTGTTGTAAGCTTATTGCCAATGACAGTCTTATACTTGCTTTTGCTGCCATGCTCCACTCTTATGTGAGTGCACTGACAATGTTTGATTGAGTCGTGTTATATTCTGGCACATTTGGCCATATCAGAATGAACAGCAGAGAAAATGAGTTCTTTATGAAATTAGATATTCTCTCTCTCTCTCTCTCTCTCTCTCTCTCTCTCTCTCTCTCTCTCACACACACACACACTCTCTCACTGTCTGTCTGTCTGGAGCGTA
>JAJAGP010006033.1:0-25871 GCA_025084515.1 Ancistrus triradiatus | reverse complement strand
TTTATGACTCATTAGATCTTTTTACAACTCTATAATGTCTCTATCATTGTACTCATTTCTCTTCCCTTTTCAAACTTCAAACATTTTTCCACTTTTGATTTTCTTCTTCAAATTTCATTTACATTTACAGCATTTAGCGACTCCAGAGCGACTTCAAGCAATCCAATCCAAGCAATTGTGGGTTAAGGGACTTGCGCAAGGACCCAACAGTGGCAGCTTGGCAGCGGTGGGATTTGAACCCTGGACCTTCTGGTCCATCGTCCAGTACCTTACCCACTAGGCTACCACAGTCTGCAATGAATAACACCAAAGCCATTATATGATAAGTCTGCTCACGCCGCCGATATCTTGGTAACGCCACTGGGCAGTTATTTTTAGCCATCCAAGACCAGACTCCTATCTCTTTGAATTTGGAAGAGACCTATATATATCTGAAACTGAGAAATCAACATTTAAAATGCATATTTAGAATCTTTGGAATAATCTGCCAAAAATAATAACTTACTTGCATTGTTGGGTTCAAATAATACAGAAAAATGCGACTTTTTAAAAGTTATTCTGGCTACTGTGCATGCGGATCCCACCACTACATAAGGGCCAAGACTTGCCACCCCCTCTCTGAAACATTTACTGATATGCCGATTGGATATTTCTAAGAATGGGGCGAGGCTTCTGTACTACAGTCCCATTCATATTTCAAGTAGTGACTAGTCTCCTCCTTATGTAACGTCTCTGATAACAGACAGGGGCTGTACATCATCCGGCAGTGAAAGTTTAAAGTAGGATTAAAGTGACACCTACCGACAGTCTGAAACATGGTGGCTTAGCGGGATAGAATTTCATTACTGGTAGGATATTTGTCACGTTTTAAGCTTGGCGATGGTGAGATTCAAGGTTGGTGGCTTTTCGAGGTAACATTCATGGAGAGAAATCTATCGTGCCATCACAGGTGATGAGAGATGAGTTTGGCAAGATAATGGGGCAAGATAAAGAGATTAGACTGTATATACAGGTATGCGACACTTAACATCCACAATACATTCTGTAAAATTGCAAGTTATACAATCTGTATGTTATCTAAACAGCATATTATATAAAATACTTAGCAATGCATGCTGGGTTTGTTTGTTTTATTTGTTTATTTAATGTTGCGTCAGTATCAATAGCTGTTCATGACATAAGCAAGTTTACATCAATATTAGTCAGACACATTCACACTGGGCGAACTTAGAATGACCAATTAACCTAATGCGTGTCTTTGGAAGGTGGGAGGAAACCGGAGTTTCCAGAGTAAACCCATGCAACATGGGGAGGACATGGGGATCTTTGGAGCTGTGAGGCAACCACGCTAAACGCTTTCACCACCATGTCGCCCTATGCTCTATGAAATACTGTAGTTTATCGGTATTGACTAAATAGCTAAGATGTCTTCTATACATCGATTTATTTAATATCAACATTTACCACCACACACTGATTATTTTTTTTACTATTTAACATGCTTAAAATCTTGTTTAACTGTGCACATCTTGTTCAGATGTATCCCTCTCTCTTTCACAAACACATTTATGGAATGAGAAACTTTCTTTTATGTGACAGCACACCATATTTACCGTTGTGTTTATAATGCTATCCGTTATTTCAGAAGAAAGCAGGCAACTGAGAAGCATGCCAATACTGTGAAGCAGGATCTCATTTGGGATTGGACGTAGTTACTAGGAGATAATCTAAACTTGTAAAGTTGCTTTGAGACAATGCTCCATTGTAAAAAGCGCTATATAAATAGATCTGACTTGACTTGAAGTGTTCACAAGGCTCTGGGAAACGAGTGCATTTAACTCTGCTGAGCTGTTTCTCAACCCAGGTTGTGTCAGCTTACTACCACAATCACAAACTAATTCTCAAATAGAACCTCTTCTGGAAATGCATGGGAGTTTCACACACTTTGGAGGGCAGATCCAGCGCACAAAATTCACAAAGTGGTACCACTTGTGGCTTATCATCTTGGTGCTTAAAAGGAATGCAACGACAACAAAACATTGCTTAGCATTCAGTCTGCTCACACTGATACTGCATGTGTTTCATAAAACTTTCTGCACCAGAGGTGCACTGTTACGTGTGTCATTACAACTGCTGTTCAACTACAGATAATGTTTCCGGCAAGGTAATATATGGGTTAAATGAATAATGTAACAGGCTAATAATAAGAATAGTAACCTTATTGGACCATGGACATAAATGCTGTATCTAGAAATCTAGTCACCCTACTCTGACACAAACATTATATTGTCAGTAAAAGGGCACACTATAATGTTTATGTCAAGGTAGGGTGATTTGTAATGAAACACCCTTTTCTCTGATAAGCTCTCACAAAGCCTTCATACTAACTTAAACAAACAAGTCTACCAAGGTCATTTTGACACCAGACTAAGTAGATAGTTAATCAAGCATGCTGGACATGGAAAACAGTCTACCGCTGGTGTAACCTACTGAGAACTTAACTTAGGGAAAATAACTTTGACTGTGGTAGCCTAGTAGTTAGGGTACTGGACTCTGGACCAGAAGGTCCAGGGTTCAAATCCCACCTCTGCCAAGCTGCCACTGTTGGGTCCTTGAGCAAGGCCCTTAACACACAACTGCTTGGATTGTAAGACTGTATCAAGTGTAAGTCCCTCTGGATAAGGGCGTCTGCTAAATGCTGTAAATGTAAATGTAACTTATTTCAGCACATAACTTTTCCTAATAATACATTTCCTTGTAAGAACCAATCAATGTGCACATAATAATTTATTTAGGTGGTGAATCTGGTCTGTGGACTTTTAACTGAACAGTCCTGCAACACACAGTGTATAAACAACACTATCTATGCTTGCCTAAGTCTCACATTGTGCAGTATGCTGCTAGTCCAGTACCTCACAACACTGACATGCAAAAACAGCCTTAGGAACAAACTGTCAATTTTAATATCCAAAACATTCTGTAGACAATATTTCTAGTTCCATTAGCTGCCATTCAGCCCCAAAGCATAACAGAACCAGCCCACGCTTAAGAGTTGGGAAGGTATTATTTTCTTCTTTTTCTACAAACATAACTTTGGTATATGCCAAGTGTAAGAAGACTTGATGGACACTTGGCACAAAGAAGTTGACAAACCCAGGGTGAGCGTTACAGCTCAACTGCAGTTTCATTGTTTTTGACTTCAGCTTCAAGATTTGGCTGTACCCTTAGGCAGGTTCAGTAATGTGACAAAGGAAACGATATACCAGCCAAAAAGTCAAATCAAATTAAGCTTTTTAGCTTGTATTTATTCTGGCTAGGTGCCCCACTGTAGAACTAATGAGCAAGATGAGGATTCAACAGATTATAAAGATAACCCAATTTCCCACGTGCCACCACTCATAAAGTCCAAGATTTGCTATAAGTAAAGCCGTATATAAATACTATACCCTTTACTCCACCCTGCGTCTGAGGGTTCCAATTTCGTTTACTTTTATTTTTTTAATGTATTATACAATTATTTACTCAGTATTTAATTAAAATGCAGTCATATCTAATGACACTTTTGGTGTCTTTCCAACATTACGCATAGTCAGGACCAAATGTAAAAATGTTGTTCGTAAAATGTTTTATGAATGCAGCCATTTATGAAAAAAGTGCTTTTAATGGATGATTTATATGCAATTTTTTTCTGCTCACATTTCATATTTGAGGCCCTATAAATGGTTTTATGAGAGAGTTTTCTTGGTCTTCCAGATAGACATTTTGGATAATGGAAATCACATGCAAACATTTAGATATCTTTTGGCTTCTCCTACTTTATGAAAGTCTGTATTATTATTATTATTATTATTATTATTATTATTATTACAGTATATTACTTTTCAGATGCCCATTCAGCAGCTTAGAAAAGCTCATGACTGTTTAAACACGGCATCCTGAGAGCCTCTGGAATTATCTGCACCTGACTTGGATTAAGGCCTAGCAAGCCAATTAAGTTCTGAGAGCTTAGAAAAAACATGGGTGGCTCATCTGGACAGGTGCCCAGACCTTTAAATTCATAAATCTGCTTACTGCTTAACAATCAATGTTTCTGCACAGGAAAATGCACATACAGACAGATTGTCTATTTAAATAAAGTAGAGAACTGAGAGAAAGGCAGTCCTTTGTTTCCACTTGTTTTTTTCCACCATTTTTGTGGCTTTGGTCTGGTGTTATTGCAGCAGCTGGAACAGGTGGGCTTTGACTTGGGAAGAAAGGGCACATGTGACATCCTCATATGGGTGAAGGGAAGAGCAAAACACACACACACACACAAAACGTATCCCAAAGTTGATTCAGATTCATTGTGGAGCCCAGACAAATGTCCACAAATATTAAAGATTTTGGACACACACTATAATAATGGGAATATTTGATCCACATAAGGAGACCAAAACATGGACACACAATAATAATAACTGTTACAGCCACAGAAGGTGTGTGTTTGTGTGTGTCTGTGTTTGTGTCTATGCATGTGTGTGTGTGTCTAGATCAAACATCCCCACACCAAAAAAAATCTGACATTTTCACCTTGTTGGGCTATTTTAGTGGAAAAACTACAAGTTTCTTTTGACAAACCAAAAGAGCCAACATATTTGTTCTAGGCTAATGAGCTAAAGGTTATAGTTAGGTTTAGCAGTAATTGGCTGCAGTAATATTCTGTCAGTTGAAAGTCTTCACAATGATAATGCAAAGTTCTCATAATGATAGGATGGCAAACTGTTTGCATGAGTGCTGGGGGTGTGTTTGTATGGTGTGTGCACAAAGAAAATGTTCTCAAGTCTCCAGCTTAGGAAACAGAGCTATTGTGTTTAAGTCGGTTCCTATTGTTCTACCTGTCTGTGTCAGTCATAGACAATGAGACAATCTCACCTCGTGAGTCCAGTGCTCCAGTTCCGTCTCACATTCCAAAGACGTGTTAGAATATTTGCCATCTTTAAAGTGTCTCAGTGTGAGTGACTGAATCAGTCTGTGTGTGTATGTGCACTGTGATGGACTGGCACTCTGTCTACTGTTGGTTCCCAGCTTGTGCCCTGTGCTGCCAGTTAGGTCTTGTTCCTCTGAAACCTCAATTGTATAAAGAAGGTATGAAAAGGGACTGGCTGAGTGAATGAGTAATTCCAAATTTAACCTTAATCTCAGTAACCATAAAGAAATTACTTCACCCATTCAGTTTTGAATAAGAAGCACAGAGCTTTTAAAAAAGGCACTTTAAGTTTTCAGGGCTTTCTTGCTGGTTCTGACAAGGTAGGCTCTCATTCTGGCAATGACACCCATCGTTGACACCTATTCCCATGCCTTCTTTTGGGTTACACTTCCCATCTGATTTTACTGAACTCCTGTACCTTTGTACAGCATAGACACTGCCCTCAAGAGGAAATTTAATCACATACGGAGACATTTATATACATCTCTCTCTCTCTCTTACACACACACACACACACTGTGTGTGGCTGTGAGGGTGATGGCTTGGGATTGATGTTAAGTCTGCTTAAGCATCTGGATTTAATGCACCATTAAGGTCATCTGCTGTTCAGCCTGCACCTGTAGCAGCCATATTCAACACAGCCCCTCTTTTTTTCTTCTACCTCCCTTGATGCCCATGTTCTTCTCACTATGCTTGCACAACGTTGTAGATCTATTGCTGTATCCTTTTGGCCTGTGAATTGAGCATTGCACCACAGTTCTCAAAGGTACAGTCAGCAAATTTGACTGAATTATCCGCCTTAAAACTACAAAAAAAAAAGAAAAAAGAATAAGATGCTCCCTTTAGGTTTCCATACAAAGTTGCAACCACAGAAACAAGTAGAAGGCATAAACGTGACAAGGGGGTTGCTTCTGGGGCTCCAGCCCCTCTAGTTGCACCTGTGTAGCATTTTGAAAGGAGTAGTGATTTAAAATGTGTTTTAATAATAATAATAAAAAAACATAAACATAAGGTTATAATTTAGTTGAAAGAACATATTAAGTGAATACTTGATTGCCCAATGAAGATACGCAAGCTAATATCTCTATATCCCTCGTTAGGCACTTCATTAGCAACACCAAGGCTTATGGTACCTTGTAATTCCAGGTAGGACATATGTTTGGCAACACTGCCACCATGCACTGTTTTGTTTTCAGTAAATATAATGTCAGGCTGCTTAAAGTTAATGGCATTGCTGGTAACACTTCCACCAAGCAGCGTGTGTTTAGGGCATTTACATTTACATGTAGTCATTTGGCAGATGCTGTTGTCCAGTATGGCTTATAAAATGTGCAAACAGTTGTAGGTACCATGATGCAAGTACTTGATGATTTACAAGTATTCATTATTAGTCAAACCAGAAAGTAATGCTACCACCAAGCACATTCACAGTTTGACACTAAAATCTCATATCATGAAAAATACTAAGAGCTTGATGACAAGTTGACAAAAATACAAATAAAATGCAGGTACGACAAAAGTGTAGGCTAGAAGTCACATTATCCTTGGAATTGTTTTAAAAGGTGAGTCTTCAGACTTCTGTGCAAGGAAGATAAACACTGGACTGGTGTGGGCTGCTCATTCCACCAATGAGGAGTCGGGTCACTGACACGTTTGAGTTCTGGCCTTGTGGGCATGGCTCAGTCTCAGAGAAAGATGTACCAGGCACCCTGAAGTTGAAGACCTGAGTTGGTATGCAGATATGTAGTTATGAACCAAAGAATGTAAACGTGGAGCAGAACTTTTTGAGGCTTGAAAAGGCAGGAGAAGAGAGTAAAATTTGATCCAGGCTACAACAGGAAGCCACAAGACTAATCTCAGTAAAGGAGTGGCATGAGAAAACTTAGGCAGATTGTGAAGGAGACATGCTGCAGCATTCTGAAGGCTCTTCAATCAATCAGTCATGTTTATTGCCACCTCACATTTACACAGGTGTATAGGTGAGTGAAAAACTTGGATCCATCTACCTTCACAGTTCCTCACAGAATAAACTTAAAATGCAGAATATATATACAGTTCACAAAGGTATTGCCCTGTTTAAAAGAGATGCAGAGTGATAATGTGTGAGATGTAGTGTCCGGTCTATAGACTGTTACACCGGTACTACTGGTTGTTCAGCAGCCTAATGGCCTTAAGGAAGAAGCTGTCTCAGGACCGGCTGGTTCTGGACTTAATGCTTCTGTACCTTCTGCCACTAGGCAGCTGTAAGAACAGACAGTAGCTTGGGTGGGTTAAGTCTTTCAGAATTTTCCTAGTCTCCCTCAGACAGCGGCTGGTATATTAGTCCAGAAGATTTGGTAGCTGAACCCCGGATGTATCTGCAGAGCTTTCTGCTTGATAGTAGTGCATACCTGGTGGTTATGGAGCCCATTAAAATGCTGTCCACAGCTCCCTTATAGAATGTTCTGAGGATGTGGGAGTGCCAAACTTGCTCAGCCTTCTGAGGAAGAAGGCTGTTGTGCCTTCTTCATTACCCGTGTGGTGTGTTCTGTCCCATGTAAGATCCTCTGTGATGTGAACACCGAGGAAGTTGATGTTGCTGACCCTCTCTACCTTGGCCCATTGATGGTAATGGGGGTGTGCTTTCTCTCCTGATTCCTGAAGTCCATGATCAGCTCCTTGGTCTTATCCACATTGAGAGAAAGGTTATTTTCCTCACACCACTGTGTCAGGAAGCTGACCTCCTCTGTGTAGGCCATACTCTTTGCTGGCAATACAGAGTGTGAGAGAAAGAGGTTGAAGATGTCGGTAAACACTCCTGGTAGCTGATGTGCACTTGTTTTTTGGACGCATCCAGGAATGCTGTCAGGTCCTGCTGCACGCTTGAAGGATCTGTATATGTCAGCCACGGAGACAGTTGGTGGATCTGATTCGGCTGTAATGGGGGCTCTTCCTGTGGGCACAGTGTAGTTTGTAGTTGGTATACTCCTCCGTATTTCCTGATTTAAAGGCAGCAGTATGTGCGTTCAGAGCTGCACGAACCTCGTACTTAAGCCATGGTTTCTGATTGGGGTAAACACGGACTGTCTTTGTGGACAGAACATATTCTATGCACTTTCTGATGAGCCCACTTACAGCGTCTGTGTACTCATCAATGTAATTCTTTAGTGGAGCAATGGAACATGAGGGCAGACCAGAACACAAAACATTGCAGTAATCAAGCCTGGAAATGATGAGAGGCTGTATGCCGATCTGAACAGCTGAACAGTTAGAAAATGAGATATTCTTGTGATGTTGTGCAGAAGAAATCTGCAAGATCTGGTGGGTGTTGTAACATGGCTAGATAAATTAAGGTTGTCCAAAAACACACCAATATTCTATGGGCAGAGACATCACCTGTGTTGATTGAGAGATTCAGTGTCATGGAGTTTTTTTTGCCAAAAGCCAAATCAGTTCAGTCTTGTCTGGTGTTTTGCAATCCAGGAAGATATATCAGAAAGGAAGTCAGATAGCTGTTTTGAAACTTTGGAGGTGGATGGAGGAAATTGATCAAAGTTGCATGTAAGTTCTGTAGCAGTGATATAAGAAGCCATGGGATTTATTCAGTGAGCCAGTGATTTAGTATACAGGGGGAACAGGAGTGGACCAAAAACTTCTCCCTGAGGAACTCCTGTAGTAATCCTATGAGGTGATGAAAGTGTACCTCACCATGCTGCCTGTTAGGATTGATTTTGTAAGTATGTATCATGCCCCCGATGCCAAAGTGAGTAGGAGTAGAGACAAGAATCTGCCTATTCACATTGGGAAACGCAGCAGACTGTTATAGATGGATAAGTACCGAAGATATGGAGATTTCCTTCATTCTATAAAATGCTTCAGTTACTGTGAGGAGAGCAGATTCTATAACCAGACTGGTTGGTATCAAAAAGGTCGTTTTCTTGTAGAAAGGAGGACACCTGTCCAACTATAGCATGTCCGAGGTCTTTGGACAGTAATTGAAGGTGGCAAACAGGTCTGTTGTCAGACACTTCAGTTTGTTTAAAAGCTGGCTACTTCAGTAGACATGTAACTCAAACCGAGTTGAAGAGAAAAGTAAACATGCCAGATGTCAGTGATGTTTTGATCAGTGTTGTGGTATATGCTTCAAGGTTGTTGACTATTGCCAGAAGATGTGTGGATGGTACTTGATGGTAAATCAGATAATTTGTGGTCACTACTGTCAACACTTCATCCTCATTATGTGGTTTGGATGTTAAGAAAGTTGAGCTATGAGCATGGGTTTGCTCCACCTCAGATAGATTACAGAATGATGACTGAATGTTAGTCACCTTTTGCGTAAAATGGGTCATCATATCCTCAGCTGTAAGAGAGGACAGGCTGGGAGGAGGGCTGAGTAAGCAAGAGAAGGTTTACAACAACTTTTTTGGACTTAAGATGCATGAATTGATCCTTTCAGTCCAGAGTCAATTCGCTGACAGAAGAACTGACAAGACTGTCTGTTATAAAGCGACCTGTTTCCCCAACCTGACCAAAAGATGTGAGAATGTGAGAATGAGAAAGCTGAAGAGAGCACAGCTTTCTTTCTAACACAATGATAGAGAGACAAAGTTGTGTGTGTGTACCATGTATGTGTTACATTACATTGTGGTCCCCACAGGAAAACTGCTCTTTTACAAACATTGTTACTGTTTTTTGAAAAACCAAAAGAGTCAAATGATTTGCTTTAGGTTATTGAGGTTAAAGTTAGGGTTAGGGGTAGGTGTAGCATTAAATCGCTACAGTGATCATTATGTCAATGGAAAGTCCCCACAATGATAGAGAGACAAACGTGTGTGTGTGTGTGTGTGTGTGTGTATGTGTGTGTGTGTGTGTGTGTTCCAGCATACCTTGTCTGTCTGGAAAGTTTGATAGACAGACAAGCAGCTTGGTTTTATGTTTATTGTACATGTAATGTTTTGACAGCTACTGTATGAAGATCCACAATACTGTGTTCTGTATTAAATATCTCTGCACATGCATTTACAAACACAGCAATTAGAATCAGTACAGTAACACACTAGACCACAAAGATTCTGCTAAATATCTGAAACAACAAGGTAAGTGCTTTAAAGAGATCATGTCATGGCCCTGCACAACCATTTAACCGCTGATTCATCATGTCAGACCCAGTCACACCCAACTTCAACTTTCTCCATATGGAACAATGAATATAGCAGCTGAACTAAGAAAAAACGTCTACTGGTTTTGGCAGGTGTATGTGTGCATAATATTTATGACACACCAGCAGCTGACAGACACAAGTCAAACTAAGCCTGAACTTACTTTTCTCTGGAAGAAGAACACACAATATATTCTGAAAAGCTGTCTGACAGCCTGGTACAAAGACTTATGCTATATGGCCAGAGATTTATGGAAGTCCCTTCTAATTAGTTATTTCAGCCACATTCACTGCATGTTCATAATATGAAGCATACAGGCATTTAGTATCCTGAAACAAACAGGGGTTGTTGAATGGGTTGTTTTGAATACCTCAGTGACTCTCAATATGATATCTTTTTAGGCTTCCACCTCCTAAACAAGTCAATTCATCAAAACCAAAAAATGGGTTGCCAACATTAATAAAGAACCTCGCTGGCTTATTCAAAGGCCTGGCTTGAAGTCCATCAGATGCTTTTGTGACAATTGGGATGCCAACTGTGAGCCAGGACTCAGTATCAGGGGCTATATACAGTACTACTAACCATATTTGGTTGTACAAAACTTTTTGTTATATAGTGCCTATACAAAATTATTGTACACTATTGAACTACCGTATTTTTCGGACCATAAAATCCTTTAATTTTGGTACACGGCGCTCATAAATCTGTCAAAATGTTTTAGCACGGTCTTTGGTAAGTTACGAAGCTTACGGCCACCGTAGTGCGCAGCATAGCGGAGCAATACGGTATGTGCTTCAGCATTAGGGTACGTGCATTCATTCATATATTTTCGAAGCGGATTTCAAACTCAAAGCTATCAGTCACGCAGTACAACACGGACATTGAGCAGCTGCGAGAGAATTCAACATTAACGAATCAATGGTACGGAAGTGGAGGAAGCAAGAAGACGCCCTGCGCCAGGTAAAGACCAAACTGAGCTTCCGACGGAACTTAAGAGTTTTGTTTCATTTCATGTGTCTTATAATCCGGTGCGCTTTATGGTCCGGGAAATACGGTACTCATTTTTTTGTCTTACAGGCTGAAATGAAAACCTCATAAAAATATACATTTTCCCTTACACTTCATGTAACAAGAAAAACATATCAGTTCTGAGTATTAATTAATACAAATAAAAACTATGACTGCAGGCTTGGAAATGTAATAAGCCCTATGATTTAATGCTTTGTGTAGCCACATTTTGCTTTAATTACAGTAAATGGTCTGTAATCAGTAATTAATTACTGTAGTCAGTCTGGATATGTCTCTATCAGCTGTAAACACCTGTGTGTGCTCTGGCTTGGCCTCTCAAGCACATTTAAATTCCTATCCTTAAGTTACTGTGTTGTATTTGTAGGGTTCTTTTCATACTGGAATGCAATCCACTTGCCTATTTGTCTAACAGAGGGCTGCATGTTTTCCTAAAGAACAAGGGTGTACTTGGTAGCTTCGAGTTTACCTTCAATCCAGACCACTTGCCCAGTTCTCATTGAAAAAACGCCCACGACACAATGTTGTCACCACCAATGCCATGCTCCACTGTAATTATTATGTATTTTGGTGGTGTGATGTGTTTGGTTTTCAACTAAAAAAGTCCAAATGCTTCTCTCTTGATCTCATACAAACATAAAACCTTTTGCCACATGGTATCAGTACCCCCACCCATTCCTGCAACAAAGACTGGCTTTGTGTAAAAGCTGTGAGATTATAACATGAACAAACTGACCAATCTCAGACATAATGGCCTTCAAAGTTGCCACTGGCCTCTTGGTTGCTTAACTGATCACTACTTCTTGAGATATTGAGCTTGGAGGGATAGCCCATTTTAGGGAAGGTGTTGGTGGTGCCATAAACTTTTCCCTTCTTAATAATGCTCTGAAGGATACTCTGGGGGATAATTACAGCCTCTGAAATCTTTGTGTGTCTTTTCCTAACTTGTGTTTTTCCACAACTTTTCCCAACATCTTTCCAGTCATGGTGAATTCTTTGCCTGGTGTGTGATCTGGAAGGTGACTGGTTGTGTCTGAGCAAGTTTATAGTGGTTACTCTAAAGCGGTGCAAATTTTGATTTAGTTTTAGTCATAATCTTTTGACTAAAACGTAATTTAGTTTTAGTCATAATTTAGTCATCTGAATTATTTTTAGTTCAGTTTAGTTTCCGTTGACTAATTATAATAAGATTATAGTCGACTAAATCTACAGTAGATTTAGTCGTCTAAAATATGAAATGTAAAGGTTGCAATACGTAAATGCTTCTTTAACATTTCCCTTTTAAAATGAAACATGTACTGTACATGCATGCATTGATAATAAAAGTAGACATTAAAGTGGTTATTACTCATAATTTCTCATAAAATCTGCGGGGTCAGATCAAACGTCTTACCGCATTACTGATTGGATCGCTAGTCAACATGTCCCGCCTTTCCACATATATTAAAGTTATGATTGGATCTTTTCCTAACATGACCCCACCCAAAACTAAATCAGATCTGATTGGATGTCGTCTCTGCCAAACATTTTCGTCTCATTTTTATTTGTTGACAAAAGTGTCCATTCATTTCGTATTTTTTTTCATTTGTTTTAGTTTAGTCATCGTCTCGTTTTCGTTAGAAAAAAGGGTCGTTGTCGAAAACTATGATGAAAATCATACGTCAACGAAATTAACACTGCTCTAAAGGGGCTGATGACTTATCCAAACCAGGAATTTGACTAATGAATGTAATAATTTATCAGATTTTTATAAATGTTATCACTTTGATATTGAGGGATATGGGATATGGTTAGATTTGATTTATTTTTATCTTAATTTTTGATAGGGTCTGATGATTTTCTGTAGGCAGTGTGTGGCATATCAAGCAACACTATTAATACTTGAAATTTCTTGATGCATGCTCAATAACCTCTCACCATCTTACATCGCAGCCCTTCCCCAATCCTGTGTGAATGGCACACGTGGCCATTATCATTAATGGAGTCAATCTGCATATTAAACTGATCAGCGGTCCCATTGTTAAGCAAAGGTTCTGGTACCAGTCGTTATGCAAATGTACTGTATATAAGATTGGGGAAGTTTTCCAACTAGCGGAGACTGAAGAAGTCACTTAGATGAGTGACGAAACGTTTCTCCGACAAAATCTATGTCCAGATGAACAGATTCAACTTCTGGGAATGCTTGAAATTGTTATGTTTCAGATAAGTCAACAGAGCTGCACGCCATCATGACTGCAAAGATGGGCACTGCGATCAACTGGCCCTTATCTGCTTTACTGGGTCACTGAAGGTCTTTATGAATTTCTCAAACAGCATGCAACTGGGGTTAACAAATGACCATCATTAACGCAGTTCACTGCAAATACAACAAACAAGTTTGAAACAAGCAACCCAGTACAAGCAAACGCAAATCAAACACCCAACACGGAAAGTGTGAAGGACAATACCCTCATCAAGGTGAATGCCCAGTCAAAGCAAATAGAAAGCTGAGCCAGCGTACCAAGGTCTGTACATGAGTAGAAAAAAACACATTCACAGAACAGCCCTGTGAAAGCAATGAACAACAGCCCTACAGCACAAAGTGTGCTCACACATGCAGAATCGTTAAACAGCTATGAGCCATTTGTGTTTATCAACATTATATCATAAGTGATGCAGTCTCCCACACTGCTCAGTCTTAATCATTGGGTGTGCCCCACTATTTCCACAGCGCACATGTGCCAGCTGTGCCATGTATTCATTATTTCCCTTCACCTCATAGAGATCTACGTAAGAAGCAGCGAGCCACTATAGGTAAACGGAACTCACCCAGTGTCCAGTCAGAGTCTTTGTTTTCCCTTCAAAGTGTGCATGAGGGAACATGACAGTTCATATCAAGTTAGAATTTGTGAAACACTTTTAATTGTCTAACTGTTTAAGGAGATTTGTACATCAATTATTCCAATTATAGAACTAACTGTCCCCTTTCTTCTCCAAAACAGTGCTGATTTTCATTCAACCTGTCTCCTTCAAACTCTCCATTATTGCTAGCCAGCCTCATTCCACACAACCTTCCCTGCTTTCTCCACCCCACTCTCTTCTTTAGTACATTCACTCATTCAGCAAGAGCTTTTACCCTAAGTGCTTCACAATAGCGACAGGATACAAACCAAACAAGCACGCGTACACACACACACACACACACACACACACATGAACGGACACACATACACATTGTTTTTATATCATTTTAGGGACTTTGCATTGCCATGACATTATTGTAGATAATCAACTGTACACCTACCTCTAACCCCAACCTTAACTTCAGTAATCTAGAGCAAATCATTTAGCTCTTTGGTTTTCAAAAGCAGTTTTTCTTGTGGGCACCAGCAAAATATCCACACAAGGTTAAAAATGTCAGATCTTTCTATCCTTATGGAAACATTTGGTTGCTATAATGATATATAAACCTGACCCACCCCCCACACACAGACAAATGGCCAATTTGCCTCAACACTGCACCAATAAACAAATACGCCCACAAGAAACGAAAAATATCTGAAGCGTGAATGCAGGCCTGGAGAGCACATAATGCAGTTTATTTAGTAGAAATCACACAAAAAGTTGTTTTTACAAACTGTTCAAGGTGAAAAGTAATTAGCCTAAGTGTCCCCTCCCAACTGTGGAACTCAGACAGTACTGATTCCTCAAAGATCGCTTGCATGATATACTGTACATGCAGACTGCTGCACATGAGGTTCTGAAAGCAGAGGCTGCCACTCACAAATATGTAATATTGGATTGTTTTCCTCGATAAATAAATGACCAAGTATAATGTTTTTGTCCCATTTGTTTATTTGGATTCTCTTGATCAGATTTAAGGGGATGGATTGGTGGGTAGCACTGCTGCCTCACAGCAAGAAGGTCCTGGGTTTAATCCCAGGATGGAGCGACCTGGGTCCTTTCCTTGTGGAGTTTAATTGATTACGCTAAATTGGTATTGACTTGAGTATATGTATATGAACTGTCTTTATGTTGGCAGATGACATTGTGTTCCATGCTCAGGCATGGTTAGCGATCACACTGTATGCATACTGATCCCAAGTCCTACTGAACCGTGCCCAAGCTCAAATCTTCAAGTAGGCCTGAGCTCAGAGCAATCACACTAGAAACCATAAACGTGCTCAGACCTGGGTGCGTAAGCGATCCAAGTTACCATCCAAGTCATTGTGGGTTAAGGGTCTTGCTCAGCCTGTTGGGTCTGCATGTGACAGAAGACCACTGCACCACTCGAGTGCTTCATTTACAGTTCTTAAAATGGATAAGTATTGTTTTACTTACAGTTAATGACATGATAAGAAAAGGTGAAATATAATAATTGCAGATGAATCTATTCTTGGAAAATCCAAGATAAACATGGCTATATGTAAGATATTTCTCTTTGCTGAGATAATCATATTTGCAGTGTTGATATGTGACAGGTTATAGGCGTAACAAGGTAAAGAGTGGTGATGCTGATACTCATGGAAACTGTGCTATTCAGAGTAGTGAATAGGCGGATGTACCCCGCGGCCTCAGCAGACACTGACCATAGTGTGACGGGAAAGACGGTCAGCATTTTGCATTTCATTTCCTGATAGGATGACTACAAAGTAAGGGCAGCATGACTGCAGATGATGAATCCATTGTTTACACGCTTAGAGTAGGATAGGAATAGATACCAGAAGCTCTTCAAAGCTTGAAGCCTTACATATTTCAAATAATAAGACGAATTGTCCAGCCAAGTCATTTTAGACAGCATGCTAATATCAGACATGTACTGTATAGTTATTTATCTTGTCGGCTACTGGAATGACTGGTTCACGGCTGAAGACTTGCATGTAGCCAATGCCACCATGACACATGCATTCAGATAGAAAATGTTAACTGTTAAGTGTCATCTTTTCTTCAGTATGTCTTGTACCATAGTGCTTAAAAAAGTACTTAAGCTTGAGTTTATAAATCACAAATCACCAACTACAGAACAAAAGTCTCAGTACCCACAAATACAGCATGGCAATCACAAACATATTTGAAGCCTAAACTATGGGCTGCTAACAGATAAGTGACAGCAGCACAAATATGGCAGTTTTAGTGCATTGTATGGAATGTGTATATTAGCACTAATGAGATACCCAGATAGCTGCTCTGGTTCCCACATCTACCTTAGGCGTGCATTTCTGCCACATTTTGGGCCGCTCTCTGTACAACTGAACAACGCAAGAGCAATATTCGATTATTTTAGTAACAATATTGTACACAGTGGTATTCTTTACAGTGACTTAATATGTGAGATTAAAGACAGGGCCAAATCTTGCATTTGAATCAAAATCTCTAATGCTATACCTCAAAATGTTCTTAAAACAGCCCCATTTGTTTGTTTCTGCGAGATTAAAGGGGTAAATTAAAATGTTCCGCCTCAGTTGTTAATGAAAACTGAAAAACGCATGAATCTATGCCTCAGATTATTTCCCTATGTCTGTCAAGTTTAGCAAATGCCATTACCCAGAGCAAGGACCCAATAGAAACCACTAGTCAAAGGTAGGATTTGAACCCAGGATCTATCTTCAATAGACAAATTGAATTCACCATAAGAAATTACATTTCAAATAGAACTTGATGCTGAGTTTAATAGAATGCATCCAGACCAGAAGTAAATAACACCAAGCTGTGTTTTTACCCAGTTTAAGAAAACAGGATTCATACATGCTTGTTGATTAGGTAAATTGGCTCAATTTCTGTTTTGAGAGTATTAGTGGGCATATTGAGCAACTTCTCTGAATAAAAAGCCTTTGTTTTGTTGTTTTCCCCTGTGATCCTGGACTTAAGAGATACAAAATCCTTACAAAATATAGGATGTCTCATAAGTCAAGTCAAAGGTATTTATATAGCACTTTTTGCAATATTGCCTCAAAGCAATTACAACGATCTAATCCCACAGTCCCAACTGAGCAAGCCCAGGGCAACAGCGTCAAGGGAAGCCTCCTGTCATAATGATGCAAGCCCTCTAGCTTGCATCACTCTGCCTCACTCAGCTGGTTTGTCTTGGCTCCCATATGCTCCTGTCTCCCTGCCTGGTTTGTCTCTTTTGTCTTTGTCTTGCTTAATATGTTCTTTGTAGCTCTGTCTTGTGTCTTGTGTAATAGTATTGTTTATTGGTCTATTAGTTTATGTTCTGTTTGTATTTACATTTACAGCATTTAGTAGACGCCCTTATCCAGAGCGACTTACAATTGGTACAGTCTTACAATCCAAGCAATTGTGGGTTAAGGGTCTTGCTCAAGGACCCAACAGTGGCAGCTTGGCAGAGGTGGGATTTGAACCCTGGACCTTCTGGTCCATAGTCCAGTACCTTACCCTTACCCGCTAGGCTACCACAGTCCCAGTCTTAGCACTGTCTGTAAGCACTGTTTGTTAGCATTGTCTCTGTTTTGTATTCTTTATCTAAAGGGTTCACAAACTTTCAAGCACCACTGTAGCAAGTGTCTCCCCAGTCTTGCGTCAGGGGGTCTTGATCTCTGTGCACTGCCAAGGAGGCAATGGAGTTTGCCAGGCAGATAGCTTGCGGGTCAAAAGCTCCTTCTGGGGATACTGGAGTTCCTAGGAGCGATCTCCAATGCAGTGGCCCAGGAACTTGGAGTTGCTAAACCTTGGGTCTTTGCACCACTAGCACTTGATATCACTATGGTGGCTGTTGCCCCTGAGGAGGTCCAGTTGGGTCCCATTGTTCCTGAGGAAGTCCTGGGGGACCCCTTAGCTCCAGAATCAGACATGAAGATGCCCCCACAGTCTGACGCGGCAATGCCCCCAGAATCTGATGCTATGACACCCGTTCCAGAGTCAGTCACGATGCCCTGTTGACTTCTGTATTTTGTTCTGCTTCCTTTGGGTAATCTGAGTCTGTCTTGTTTTCTTGCTTCCGTTTCTGTTTCTTTCCTTTGTGCTTCGGCATCATGCCCTTTGGGGGGGGGGGTTATGTCATATAATAGTATTGTTTGTTGGTTTTAGTTTATGGTCTGTTTGTATTTAGCACGGTTTGTTAGCATTGTATCTGTTTTGTATTCTTTATCTGTTAGCTCTGTGTTCCACCTTGTTTACTGTAAATAAACCTTCTCACTTGCACTTAAGTCTCCTTCCATGTATACTTGTGATACCTCCCTAAATGGAGGAAGAAACCTTGGGAGGACCAGGATTTAATAAGGGAGCCACCTTGGTTATCTGGTCGGCCTAGATTTTATATATAAGAAAAAAATTAAATTACATATATAGTACATTTGTACATATAGTACATAAATGCAAAGAAGCTAAATTGAGTAATTAAAATAGATAGCAAATAAAATATAATATAATAAAATATAGATTATAATCTATTAAAGAGAATACAATAGTATGAAGGATGACTCAGTGGGTAGCACTGTGGCCACACAGTGAAAACGTCCTGGGTTTGATCCCAGTTGGAGAGGTCTAGGTCCTTTCTGTGTGGAGTCTGCATGTCCTCCCTGTGTTTGCATGGGTTTACTCCGGGTACTTCGGTTTCCTCCCACAGTCCAAAGACATGCTTTAAGTTAACTGATTACACTAAAGTGGCCCTAGTTTGTGAGAGTGTGTATGAGTGTGCAATATCCCCTTAGTAAAGGTACTGAGGACTGTGGTCTGAGGACTGGAACTGGTGATGGAAGAACAGCTTGAGTGGAGTCGAAATGAATGTGAGGACTGGAACTGGTATCGGAAGAAGAGTTCAAAGAGAAAACATAATATGTGTATAGTGATGTTATGAATGCAGAGTCTATACACGTAAAATGTTTGTGCAACTGTAGCATGAAACTCTACAAGCACTAATTAAAACAGTATAAGCAGTCTGCACTGAGTTGCGTGTTCAAAGTGCTCTGGTTATAGGTGACTAGAGTTACTGAGTTAACTAAGAATAATTTAATATGCAGGTGTGTGCTCTGGCCCTATCCCAGTGCAGCAAGGTGACAAAACCTACAGCAAGTCCTGTTCTCTAAACTGCTGGCTGTCCAAGTAATGCTCTGAAAACAATGAGGGCTTCGCAAATAATTGAGCACCCGTTGAGGATATATCTGCTCTTTTAGGATGGGATGGTGTCCATACTACTCGGGAAGGTGCTGGTCTGATATCCTGTCTAATAAGACCAGCATCATTTTATCGGTTCATCAGCAAGTTCATCTACAAGTTCTATTTGATTTTATTTTCCTTTAACAATTTGCCCTTCTTTGTTCAGATAGCGTCTTTGTCTGTAATAATGTACATTAAGTTTGTGATGCTGGACACCCTGTATTTAAATTCTTCTTAGACTCAACTATGCAAACAGGGAAACAGTCGAATAATTTATGGATTCACAGATGTTTCAGTTTTCATTTAAAATCTAAAACTACTTAACCCTTTAAAGTTTTAGTGAGAATTTATCACGATAATAGCCCTTATTTAGAATGTCCCTACAAAAGTCCAAGTCAAGTTCCCATTCAGATCTATTTATATAGCGCTTTTTACAATGGAGCATTGTCTCAAAGCAACTTTACAAGTTTAGATTATCTCCTAATAACTACGTCCAATCCCAAATTGAGCAAGCCTAGGGCGACAGTGGCAAGGAAAAACTCCCTAATCTAGGAAGAAACCTTGGGAGGACCAAGACTCAAAAAGGGACCCAACCTCCTTGGGCTGCGTAGATGATAAATCTAAGAGCGAAACTAAAGTCATGGAGTCAAAGTTCGAATAAAATGTGAAGTGTGCATCGACATTAAGTGGCCCGGGTATGATGGGGCTGGAGCTGATGACGGAAGCAGTTTGAGTGGAGCTCCAGCAGATGAACATCATGTGTGGGACTGGAACTGCAGAAAACAGAAAATGTAATTAGTTATTGATTAAGAGCACAGTGTCTATTAACAATCGCTGATGCCATGTCAATCACTGATGCCAATTGTAGCATGAGACCCGGCAGCATTAGCTATAGCAGCATAGCT
Organism: Ancistrus triradiatus; assembly: GCA_025084515.1. Taxonomy (NCBI): domain Eukaryota; kingdom Metazoa; phylum Chordata; class Actinopteri; order Siluriformes; family Loricariidae; genus Ancistrus; species Ancistrus triradiatus. The sequence continues at coordinate 5,742 of JAJAGP010006033.1, read as the reverse complement.
AGAAAGAGGAGAACTGGTAGGAAACACAGCCAAGAGGGATCACATGAGACACTGGCAACCCCACGGGAGGCAGAAGACTGCACCCCAACGTCTCTGATCACCGTAAGACTCTTTGACTATGAACCCCCAGCTCTGCCCTTAGTCTAAGGCAAGGATGCACGAGTCAAGATCACGAGGACCGAAGCCCAGTTCAGCCAGACCGCCCACTCGACACTCCCGGCTAACGGACAAGGCAGGCAGGCCAGACATGACTGCAGGCAGGCCAGACATGACTGCAGACTCCGGCCCCAGTGACCCAAGCCATGCATCCCGGTCTAAATCTAGTCAAAAACCTGTGTAAATAAGTATGTCTTTAGCCTAGACTTAAAACTTTGGAGAGTGTCTGAGTCTCGAACGAAAGTGGGAAGTTTATTCCATAGTTGGGGGGCCATGTATAGAAAGCCTTTCCCCCTGCTGTGACTTTTTTAATTCTAGGAACTAAAAGAAGTCCTGTACCCTGCGAATGAAGTAGACGAGTTGGATTGTAAAACTCTAAGAGTTCACTCAGATAATGTGGGGCCAGGCCATGTAGAGCTTTATAAGTTATAAGAAGTATTTTATAATTAATGCGGAATTTGACTGGTAACCAGTGTAGTGATGATAGAACAGGAGTGATATGATCAAATTTTCTAGTTCGAGTTAGCACTCGGGCGGCTGCATTCTGAACTAACTGAAGTTTATTTATAGATTTACTAGAGCATCCAGTAAGTAAATCACTACAGTAATCCAACCTTGAGGTTATAAATGCATGAACAAGTTTTTCTGCATCATTAAAAGAGAGGATATTTCTAAGTTTAGCGATACTACGTAATTGAAAGAAAGCAATTCGAGTTATGTGTTTTATGATCTTCTCTGTAGACATGCTTTACTCCTACTACTGAGAAACTAATCATTCAAAAGAGTCTACTAATACGTCCAAATGCATACACATATAGTACATGAATAGCACTATACGTATTTTAGTCTATGGCTCCATAGACATAATACACATGGATCATGTGTCAGCGTCGTCACCATGTTGGTCCAGGCAATTTCTAACCAAGATTGTATTGGAAAAAAGATGCCTGATTCTACTTTAATAAATAATTATACAGTATAACAATAATAGTAATAGATTAGCAATAGCAAATAGTATATGTAGTGCAAATAGAAATATACTATTTGAATAATATAGTATTTACTATTTTATACACTGTATTATACTACTATTATATACACAATCTACTGTTGTTAAGCTATTTTTTCCTTATATTATTTATTAGACTGCATTGTATTGTATTTACAGGCTAATAATATGCAGTGTGTAGTGCCTTTGAGTGTATAATTTCACTGCTATTAAAATGTAGAAAGTAGACTGGTCGAGAAATAAGAAAATCGGTTGAGAAATAAGTAGTTTACTGTGCATTTTAACCTGACAAATATTTGTTTAAAAGCCAGTCTTGCCTATACCAATGGTGGCCGCGTTGCATTTGCGGCTCTGCGGCGTTTAGGTATACATGGCACAGAGAGAACAAAATACAATTCCCAGCACCCTTTGCAGACTAATGACGTCGTAACCGTGCGCGTGAATTGTGAGTGGTGAGCTGGCTTAAGGTAAGAGGATAAGTAGTAATAATTATTTAGATAAGGACTTGTTTATACATTGTTGTTGATTTTTGTACATGTTTGTGGTTGTGCACAGTAACCGATGCTCTTTTACACATAGTGTTTATAGGGCAGCCATACCGCTTAAAACTGCGTGTTTATCTTTTCAGCTGTCGACTGGTTAGATAAGGCAGTTTTAAACATACTTTTCTGTATATTTCGTTCATATTAGCCAGCTATATATAAATATCGTTTAGCTAGCGTGTTCTCATATTGAATTATTCGTTTTCTGAATACAGGTTCCCAGTTAGGTGCCTGTTGATTGCAGGAACGTTTGCATAATTAATACAAAACTAGTCGTCGTAGTTTGTTTGTGCCATAACTCTGGGGACACCGTTTGATCCCTTTCTCCTGTTACTGTCTGTGGAGTCTGGCATATTCCCCCCGTGTCCTCGTGGGTTTCCTTTCAGTAAAATGACACGGATTGGCTACTCCAAATTGCATCATGGCGTGAGTGAGGGAGGGAGGGAGGGAGGGAGGATGAATGAATAAATGAATGGATAGATGATTGAGTGAGAAAGAGAGGATGAATGAGTCAATGAGTGAGTGAGCAAGTTGGAGAAGCCCAATGTAAGGGCCTTTTGTCTAATGTTTCCAGGTTAGACTTTGGACCCCAACCAGGATGAGTTACTTGGGATGAATAAACATTTAAAAACGCTCAGATGTGCTGCCCCACAAAATCAGCCAAGTTTGATTTCTGGGGCACCTTCCAGCTGGGTCAGTTAGCACATGAAGGGAGGCAGGCTGGTTGAGGGATTGTCCCCTGGCACTGCAGCAATGACCCTTACCCAGCCCTGCGATAGGTTGATGTCTCATTCAGGGAACACTTACACTTGTCTTCTCTGGGAATAGGTTCTGGAGCCCCCTAACAGGTCCTTCAAGTAGATAAGGAGAACAAATAAGCTAAACATATTATTGAATTGGTCGTTTATTGAGGAAACATGATTAAAAAAATATGTGAGTGGCAAAAGTTTGGGATCTCTAGGATTTGCATTTCATTTTAATTAAGTGTTTTTAAGGGTGGGTGCTCTACTCTTAAAGAACATGGGTCTATTAAAATCTGGTCTTTACAAGACGTTTGTGGAAGTGCATCATGGCACAAACAAATGAGATTCCTGTTGAGCTCAGAAAAAGAGTTGTTGATGTTCATCAGGCTGGAAAACCATCTCTAAAGAGTTTGGACTCCATCAATCCACAGTCAGACAGATTGTGAACAAATGGAGGGAATTCAAAGACCATTGTTACCCTCCCCAGGAGTGGTGGACCAACAAAAACCACCCCAAGAGTGAGGCGTGTAAAAGTTTGCGAGGTCACAAAGGAACTCAGGGTAACTTCGTAGCAGCTAGAGGCCTCTCTCACATTGCCTAGAGATAATGTTTGAGTTCATCACTAGAACACTGAACAACAGTTGTGTGCATGGCGGTTGCAAGGAGAAAGCCTTGACTTTGTAAAAATGAACATTGCTGCTCGTCTGAAATTTGCTAGAGATCACAAGGACAAGGCAGAACGCAGTTGGAAAAGCGTAAATGGTTGGAACCAAAATAGAACTTAATGGGACAATGAACCATGTAATTATCCTAACAAATTCTAAAGGAAATCTCAAGAGACTGTGGATGTGGAAGTGGGTCATTCAACAAGACAACCACCTTAAGCACACAAGTCATTCTACCAAAGAGTGGTTAATGGCCAAATAGGACTGTTTTTGAAGGACCTGAAGCGAACAGCTAATGTGAGGAAACCCACCAACATCCCAGAGTTGAAGCTGTACTGTACAGAGGAATGGGCTAATATTTCTAAAGCTGATACGCAGAACTGATCAACGGTTACCAGAAATGTTTAGTTGAAGTTATTGTGACGCACCAAATCCTGAAAGCAAGTCTTTTAGACTGTTGTTGATTATTTTCAATGAACAGTTGTGCTGTGTCCTTGTTTTAAACTCTTACATTTATATTGTCATTTAGCAGATGCTCTTATCCATAATTATTTATTACAAAATGTGCATGTTACTGTTACTTAAAAAAGATTAAAAAAAAAACACCAATTATTCACTCACTGAGTGTGCTTACATGCACTTAATAATCCGATAACTACAGAAAATCAGATTTTGTCAGTAATCCGATCAAGGTGTATACATGCACTTGAGTAATCAGATAATGGGGAAACCTCGGGGTTTACATGACGCAGGCAATAATTGGATTTCTACTTTGCTACCAGCCAATAATCTTAGAGAAATATGTAACATAAACTGCAGTTTTTAATAATAAATAATCAAATTCTTCATTTTCTTGAGTACATATTGCATTTCAGTGTCTCCACAAAGTGTTCGTTAGCCGTTTTGTGGGTGCTTTGTTTAATTCCAGGGTTGACAGATCCCACAAAAGAATCCCCCACCTGTTCTATGTATATAAGCTCAAAAGAAGCTATATCTCTAAGAATGAGAACCTGGCAACCATGTTTTTTTCGTGCTAGCTGCTCTGTGCACATGCGCAGATTGCCAGATCCAATTGCAATCGGGTAACTGGTATACATGCTATTAGTACTCCGATTATTGGAGTAAAATCCAGCTCCCTTTATCGGGATTTCTAGATCGGAGTATGCTGTATAGATGACCTTGTGAATAATCATTCCTGATATAGATTACAGTGTGTTTTCTCACTGAATTGGACAAACGGTCGAATTTAGATTTTTATATGATAGGCCTAAGCTCTAATATACACACACACGTTAGAGCCTATCAGGGAATTCAAAAGGCACAGCTGAGCATGTACCCTGAGCTAGTAGTTGTTGCTGTTGCTCAACTTGCCTCCTCTTCCTCAGACATGTTTCTGTGAAATGTCTGACTTGGCCAGAAGGCACCGCCGGGACTCACACCCAGGTCAGTGTGGTGGGCTGGGAATTGCCACTGCGCCACTGGAGCACCCTACTACTAATTATATGTCCATCTAAATATTTGTACAATTTTTCCCTATATTTCCTTAAGTACAAAAAGAAATATGGTTGAACTGATTTCTTTGTCATTTATAAAATGTTAAAATGTTTCTATGATTGCCATAACATTGGCAAGAGCAGTAACATTAAACATATTTCTTGTGCTTAAAATGCTGACATGGCATCCCAGGTGTTTTATCAACCAGGTGGTAGTCTATTGATTAATCTTGCTCATGTTTACCCTGAAAAACACTCGATTAAACCCAGAGTGGATGGGGATTTAGAACTTGTTTATTTGGCAACACGGTAGCATGCAGAAGCTGGTGACTGAAAACATAAATCTTCAGTTATATGGAATTACTTTGGATTTACACAACACAAATGACAGTTTTTTGTCAAATATGCAAAGATAAGTTTGGTAAATCTGGTGGAAACAAAGTCGAGCCAAAGTCTCATTTACTTATATATCACTTTTTACAATGGCACATTGTGTGAGTTGGTTTACAAACATCTGGGCTCACAGCCCCAAACCTAGGGCAACAATGTCAAGGAACAATAATAAGAGTGTGCTGAGGAAGGAAACCAGCCTAGATCCCAGTGAAATCCCCTGTGGTTGTGCATCGGTTACTGAACTATGGAAGAGAAAGTCCAGGGGTTTAAGCCCCAGCGCTACCAAGCTGCCACTGTTGAACTATTGAGCAAGGCCCTTAAACCACATTTACTTGAACTGTACATTGTAATATTGTATCAGTTGTAAGTCACTCTGGATATGAGTGCCTAAAAAGAAAACTCCCCAGTGAAAACGCTGATAGCCAGATAACATGAGTCTACAGCAGTAACAAAGGCACTTGAAAGATCTCACTGATGCTGTGACATTTTATCTGTCCAAGGATATGATAACCAGCAACATGTGATGACTATAAGTAATTTGTTAGTACATATACCAAGTATACCTACAGTGGTTTGAAAAAGTGTTTACCCCTTCCTGATTTCCTATATTTTTTGCATGTTTGTCACACTTAAGTGTTTCGGGAACATCAAAGCAATTTAAATATTAGTCAAAGACAACACAAGTAAACACAAAATGCAGTTTTTAAATGAAGGTGTTTATTATTAAGAGAGAAAAAAAAA
>JAJAGP010006032.1:0-25903 GCA_025084515.1 Ancistrus triradiatus | reverse complement strand
TGGTTTTGTAACCTTTTCCAGCCTGATGAGCATCAACAACTCTTTTTCTGAGGTCCTCAGAAATCTCCTTTGTTCGTGCCATGGTACACTTCCACAAACATGTGTTGTGAAGAGCAGACTTTGATAGATCCCTGTTCTTTAAATAAAACAGGGTGCCCACTCACACCTGATTGTCATCCCATTGATTGAAAACACCTGACACTAATTTTATCTTCATATTATCTGCTAATCCTAGAGGTTCACATACTTTTGCCACTCACTAATATGTAATATTGGATCATTTTTCTCATTAAATAAATGACCAAATATAATATTTTTGTCTCATTTGTTTAACTGGGTTGTGTGAAAATCGGAAGATTTTTTTGGTTGTATTTATGCAGAAATATTGACAATTCTAAAGGTTTCACAAACATTCAAGCACCACTGTCATATGGTTATTATACCAGTGTTAAAACGGTCTAATTGTGTCATAAGACTTTTGCACAGTACTGTATTTTGATGGCTTAAACTCCTTGGTATTTGTTTTTTTTACTTGATTTGGTCTCAGATATTTATCTTAGGGGATTCGGATTTGCTCTCATTTGAGACACGTTGCAGTTTTGTCTTTCATTTATTTACACTCATTGACAAAATAAATAAAGCACCTAGATGTCAGATTGCTGCAAAACTCGGCATGCAATTACTTTGCAAGCAGATATGTACAGTAAATGATTACAGGTATGGCCTGATTAGACACTGGGTCTTGCCACAAGAGGGTATACAATTGCTTCCTCCACTGCTCTTTTACAAGGCTCTCAGAGGCTACTTTTGGGTCGTATACCTTTTGGGGGGAGATTGTTGACTGCTAGACATGCTTCTATGACACATTTGCCGACAGCTAGGCCTATAGATCCTCTACACCCATAGTTTGCTGAAGGTGGTGTGCCAGCCAGTCCCATAAATGTTTGATTGGCAATAAATCTGGTGACCGGGCAGGCCAAGGAAGGAATCTTACGGACATATTCCTGGGAATGTTCACATGGACACATTTCTTTGTTGTGCTTAGGCGAGCATTATCCTGCTGAAAAATGCCAATTGGAAGCACTTCCATGAGAGGCCACATGTGGCCAGAAGATGTCCTGCACATATTGCTTAGGTGTTAGTGTCCCTCGTATCACTACAAGGGGTGACTGATTGTTGTATGCAATGGAACCCCAAATCATCACACCAGCATTTAGGGCAGTGTGTCACTCCGCAACAAAAGCAGGACTGAAGCACTCACCATGAGGCCTCCATACTCAAACCTGACCGTTGTCAAATCCCAAACAGAACCTGGATTTGTCACTAAAGACAATACGGTCCCAGGCCATAGCAGTACAAGTTTCTTGTTCACAACACAACTGCAAACAAGGTGACAGATTAAACAATACTGTCTACTGGTGGTCTGTCTGGGCCGTCCAGAACCAGTGTGTGTTCACCATGTCCCAACACCCCCTAACAGCTAGGTCATAACAGCCTAGATGGCACCAATTCGTCAAAACTGCTTCTCAGTCCAGTGATGCACCCTCTCTCAAAGTCTGTCAACTGGGCAAAATGTCTTTGAGTGCATTGTAGGGGTGTCACGATACACATAGTAATATTCTTTTTTTTTTGCTACGAGGGTTTCGATACGATACGAGCTGTGAATCGAATACATAAAGATTTCTTTTTTTAAAAACTTTACTGAGTAATTTGTCAACCAACCCTACTGAGATACAGTTGTATGCACAGCAGGAGAGGCAGCCACGGTTCTAGACCAACAGCTACATCTAGCGGCAAATTGTGTAATATGTTCTGTGCTCCATCTACATACTCACCACAGAGATTTTAACCATTGGGCAGCATCAGAAACAGGTCAACTTGATGCTGTTTTTGTTTATGTGAGGAAATAGAAACTCAAATATAAGAAATAAGTTTTCATAAGGTATCTCGATAGTGCAAAGCTAGAGGGAATATGGAGACAAATCCTTCAGAATAGAGTGTGGACCCTGAGGAGCTTGGACCATGCCCTTAAAAAAGAAATCAACAATGGTGGGTGATTGAGGTGATTTTTTGAACCCCAACAAAGCAAGCAGTTTTCCAAGTTTTCAGAGCAGAGAGTTGTATTGGCCTCCTTGATCTCTACATTAAAAAAGGACTTAAAATAAAATTTCGTTTCTTTATTTTGTATCGAAAATATATCAGGTATCGTGGAGCAAAAACAGCAATGCATATCGTATCGTGAAATTTCTGTATCGTTGCACCCCTAGTACACTGAAGATTTATGTCTAGCAGCAATGATCTCTGACAAAGAGGTAAACTACCCAAAAGTAGAATCTGAGAGCCTTTTTATAGGGCAGCAAGGGAAGTGATTTTACACCCTCTTTTGGTAAGACCCAGTGTCAAATCAGACCATTCCTGTAATCATTTACATATCTGCCTGCAATGTAACTACATGGCGAGTTTTGCAGAAATCCAACATTTCTATCTGGGTGCATTATATTTTTTTTGTCAGTGACTGTACATAGTATGAGCACACTAAAACCTTACAATAATTAATTTATAACTTATAAATTAAGTATATTACAATTTAAAAAGCCTTATGAAGAAGTATAGGTGTTACTTTTGGTGTGGCTATGTTATGGCTATTAAAAATACTATTAAACTTTGCAAAGAACTAGTTAAATTCAAGTCCTGTATGTAAGCATTGCATGTCTTGGCAGAGGCAGACATGTTGTATCAATGGGGTTCAGTCAGTTATGTCTCAATTCAAATCTTCTATAACAGAACTACATGAAAAAGAAGTATTATAACTAGCCTCTGCCCCATAATTAAGGTGTAGTGGGCTGAAGTTGTGTGTTGCTCATTAGATAACTAGCAGAACTCTACTAAGAAGGCAAAACTCCTGCCAGTTCATTCTAAATGAGGAATTTTCGCAAAGCTGTTCCCACGATTTCATCACTCTGCAATCACACACTGATTTATTATCGGACTTAGAGTGTGGGAAGGAGTGAGTGATACCTCTCTTGCCCTCTTTCAGCTGAGAACATGTGATTTCACCAGAGACTGGGAATTATATGAATTACTTAATATCTGTTTTTTAAATATAAATACATCATGTTACAGATTGAAATTCAAGCGCTAAAGCATTTAGAATGACATGAAACTGTGATTTGTAGATTATGTATGCCTATAAATAGAATGTATTAACATTTACAAACTTGGTTTAAGAATAATGTCACAATAAAAAAAAAAGCATGCAAATATAGAAAAGACAAAACTACTGCACTGGGTGTCAGTGGTTTATCAGTACTGTATTTTGTTGCTAGTAATGACCTACTTTTTAATATATATGTTCATTATTTTTAAAAAGATCCATTTTTCACTTTCTGCTAAGAATTGCTTGTTTATTAATGCCTAAGAGTTATTCATTTAGACCTAGTTTTGAACTCTGTATTGAGTTTCACTCTTAATGATCATGGCAAGTATTTTATGTTTTTATTATTATTATTATTATTATTAATTTACCCACTGTGAGAAAGAAGGGGATTAGGTCTCTGTACGATCTGTGGGTCTGATCGCAACCGGATCCCACAAAACACAGCCAGTTGTGCCTGGCCAGGCCAGGGTACTGCTGAGATTCAAACCAAGTCTCTGCAGTGATCTGGTGGATAATTATTCACATGGACATGCCATGTTATTTTTGGGAATTTTGACACATAAAGTGTATCCTAAACTTATGGTAACCAACACTCAATAACCACACAAAAGTACTCAAAAAAAAAACGATTACATGAGGCAAAAAAGTTTATTTAGTCAGCCAATGATTGTGCAAGTTCTCCTTAACTTGAAGAGAGAGAGGTATGTTAAATTTTCTTCATAGCCACACTTCAACTATGAGAGACAAAATGAGAAAAAAAAATCCAGGAAATCACATTGTAGGATTTTTAAAGAATTTAATTGTAAATCATGGTGGAAAATAAGTATTTGGTCACCCACAAACACGCACGATTTCTGGCTCTCACAGACCTGTAACTTCTTCTTTAAGAAATTCTTCTGTCCTCCACTCATTACCTGTACTAATGGAACCTGTTTGACCTTGTTATCTGTATAAAAGACACCTGTCCACAGCCTCAAACAGACTCCAAACTCATGGCCAAGACCAAAGAGCTGTTGAAGGACACCAGGAAGAAAATTGTAGACCTGCACCAGGTTGGAAAGAGTGAATCTACAAAATGGAAGACATACAAGTCTACTGATAATCTCCCTCGATCTGGGGCCCCATGCAAGATCTCATCCTGTGGGGTCAAAATGATCATGAGAACGGTGAACAAAAATCCCAGAACTACACGGAGGAACCTGATGAATGACCTGCAGAGGGCTGGGACCAAAATAACAAAGGCTACCATCAGTATCACACTACGCCGAGAGGTACTCAGATCCTGCAGTGCCAGGCGTGTCCCCCTGCTTAAACCAGTGCATGTCCAGGCTCGTCTGAAGTTTGCCAGAGAGCATATGTATGATCAAGAAGAGGATTGGAAGAATATCATGTGGTCAGATGAAACCAAAATAGCTGCTGTGAAGCATGAGGGTGGAAACATCATGCTTTGGTTCTGTTTTTCTGCAGAGGGGACAGGATGACTGATCCGTGTTAAGGGAAGAATGAGCGGGGCCATGTATCGTGAGATTTTAAGCCAAAACCTCCTTCCATCAGTGAGAGCACTGAAGATGGAACGTGGCTGAGTCTTCCAGCATGACAGTGATCCCAAACACACCGCTCGGGTAACGAAGGAGTGGCTCCATAAAAAGCATTTCAAAGTCCTGGAGTGGCCTAGCCAGTCTCCAGACCTCAACCCCATAGAAAATTTGTGAAGGGAGTTGAACGTCCGTGTTGCTCAGCTACAGCTCCAAAACATCACTGCTCTAGAGGAGATCTGCATGGAGGAATGGGCCAAAATACCAACTACAGTGTGTGCCAACCTGGTGAAGACTTACAGGAAACGTTTGACCTCTGTCATTGCCAACAAAGGTTATGTTACAAAGTATTGAGTTGAAGTTTTGTTATTAAACAAATACTTATTTTCCACCATAATTTACAATTAAATTCTTTAAAAATCCTACAATGTGGTTTCCTGGATTTTGTTTTCTCATTTTGTCTTTTATAATTGAAGTGTACCTATGATGAAAATTACAGACCTCTCTCATCTTTCTAAGTAGGAGAACTTACCCAATCAGTGGCTGACTAAATACTTTTTTGCCCCACTGTAAATCAGTTTCAATTATTGCGATAGATGCCATTGAACAGTTTCTAAATATCAGAATATTACATATATGCAGCATTATTAGATACAGGTACTGCCTGTTTTACAGTGGCCCGACTTACAATATTTTACAATATGGGAATCCGATAGTAAACATAAATATACATTCAGCAGAAAAAACTGTACTCTGAATTTTGAATTTCAAGTTTTCCCAGGCAAGCAATATGTAGTACAATACTCTCGCAGGGAGTCGTGGCAGGAAATGTAGTGAGGAAAAGCCATGGTCACCTAATAATCATTTTTGTTTTTCACTTTCAGTATACTTTTCAATAAATTACATGAGATATCAAACACTTTATTATAAAATAAGCTTTGTGTTTTAAGCATGTTAAATTTAGTTTGATAACTTCAACTTATCATGGATTTGTCGGAACTTATCCTCGTTGAAAATCGGAGAGTACCTGTATTACGTATGTGTACATGAGCAGTGTGTATTTGTATGTTTTAGACACAGAGATTAGACAGAACACAATCCAAGCATTAAGCTATTACACTGCACTGTGAGTTGGCTTAATGACAATTTCCTGCGTTTCTTCCCTCTTTCACTATCTTATTCAGATGGCTACACCACAGATGACATTGAGTTTTATTGGCAGGAGGGAAGTTCAGTAACAGGGGTGGACAATATAGAGCTGCCACAGTTCTCCATTATTAACTATAATACGTTGTCAAAGAAGGTGGTGTTTGCCACAGGTACAGCACAATTTACTGATTATTTATCTTTTTTTTATTTTGTAGTTTATGTAATAATCTGTCATTGCTTTTGGTTAATTAACTATTTGATGGGTGTTATACAGGCCTGTATATTATTGAAGTAACTTTTGCACTAAATGTTTATATCAGAAAATATAGCCTTTAGAATAGTATAAATAAAGAACTGGTATTTTGTGTAAATTTGACACATACTGGTTTCTGAAATGTACTTGGATTTTCCTTGAAGTTTAATCTTGTATTTGGCAGTTCATCTGAAACATTTTGTGTGTAATGGAGTACGGAACCAATACAATTATTTGGCCACTTTGTGATTACAGTGGTACAGTTTGAAACTTTGTGACCCCATTAGAATTTTGCATATTCTACAGGGTTTTTTGTTTGTTTATTTGGTTTATTTAACGTCAATATCAGTATCAGTGGCCATTTCAGCGACACATACAAGGTGACATCAAGACTAGTTATATATACACTCTGAAGTCATTGCGAATTTAGCGTAATCAATTAACCTAACATTCATGTCTTTGGACTGTGCAATGAAACTGGAGTACCCGGAGTAAACCCACGCAGACACGGAGAGGACATGCACACTGTACATAGAAAGGACCCAGGCTGCTCCACCCTGGGATTGAACCCAGGGAATTCTTGCTGTGAGGCAGTGGCAGCCCATTCTACAGGGTGTCTATAAAGCAAGTCCCACTTTAACGCTGTTAATACGTATGTTGATGGGGCTCAAATTGAATCGATGTGTGTGGGACTTATTTTGTAAACACCCTGTATATTTTACATAAATATGGCCAAAAACATCATCATTTGCCAGGGATCTGTCAAAGTATGTTTTCATGGACTTTCAGTGAAGCGCGAGGCAAGATGGCAGCACAACACTGAGTGCTGACATAAGTCCTCCCTTTTTCACGTTCATTAAGGTGCCTAGACGATTTTAACATTAATTTATGCATGACTCGGTAGGAAAGGCTCAGCTAACGTTGTGGCTTCAAAAAAGGGCTCAAGAAACAAGATACAATTAAGAAGCAACAGGCTAGCTCTTCATCTGAAGACATAGCTGGACTAATTAAACAAACAATGGTATCGGAGATTGAAGCTCTGCCAGAAAAGGTAAGAGTCTAAAGAGTCGCTGGAAAAAGCTCCTGGCCCCATAGAGAAGCACATGGAAGAGAATGGTAATATTCTCCAATCATTGAAAGAACAAGCGGACATTCATGTTAAAATGTTTAGCACGGTTTTCAACAAAATAGATAGCATTCAAGCTAGCTTGCTCAAGAACGAGAATGATACTAGCTCCTGTTCGGCGGAGGTGGCCAAGCTACAGAAGAAACTTAACGAATTGAAGGATAGATCCAGATGGAATAATGTGCGACTGTTTGGACTCCACAAATCCATAGTCAGACAGATTTGTATGTAAAAGGAACAAATTCAAAACCATTGTTACCCTAGCCAAGACTGGTCAACCAAAAAAGAGTTTAATATTTTTTAGCTATAGTTTAGCTATTGCTGCAGAGGGTTTCAGTTCAGATACAGAAAAAAAAGCTTCACATACTTTTGCCACTCATAAATATGTAATACGGGATTATTTTCCAATGAATAAATAAATGATCAAGTATAATATTTGTTTCATTGTGTTCTCTTTATCTACTTTTAGGACTTGTGTTGAAAATATGATGTTGTTTTGGGTCATATTTGTGGAAAAATAAACAATTCTAAAGACGTACAAACTTACAAGCACCATTGAACATTCCTAGTTAGGCACCAAAAGGTCTTGACCAAATGAATGTATAGCAGTGTTAAATCAGGTGACCAGCCCAGGTCGGGATGCAAATTGGTCTAGACAGTCCAAAAACATGTCAGCATGTGTTTGTTGTGAAGGGCCCCACAGACATTGTCTGGTTTTCGCCCTCTCAGGATCATACCCTCGCCTGTCACTGAGTTTTAAGCTGAAGAGAAACATTGGATATTTCATCCTCCAGACCTACATGCCCTCAAACCTGATCACCATCCTGTCCTGGGTCTCCTTCTGGATCAACTATGATGCTTCTGCAGCACGGGTAGCTCTAGGTCTGTGTGTGTTTTATGAAAGCAATAACAGGTTTGTTGCTACTAATGCAAACTTAATAACCTGTCTGTGTTGAGATCATTTAAGTTGCTTAATTTGTGGGGCAATATTTTGGGTTAAAACTTTATATAATGAGATGCCAAGCAATTAGTTTGTTTATTAGTTTCATTTATCACATCAGCATAAATGGCTATATTCACGATGGACACAAGGTTATATCAAAACACTAGTCATGGCAGATTAGCAGATTAGAGTGCCCAGTCAACCTAATGCATATCTTTGGAATGTGGGAGGAAACTGGAGGACCCACAATAAACCCACATGGGCACGGGGAGGAATCCTGGGTTGAACCAGGGATCTTGGAGCTGTGAGGTGACAGTGCTAACCACTGCACCACCATGCCACCTAAAATGCCCAACAACTCTCAGTTTAGTCATTGCCCATGTTCACTACCAGAGTCTCGTTTATTAGATTACATTACAGCCTCTTACCTGGTGATCAGGCTAACACATGCGTTGTCCAAGACACAGCCCATGGCTAGAAAAGATATTCCGTCTTATCCATTAACAAAAAAAACAACAACAATTTGCTAGTCTCAGTCTGTGAGCCTGCATGTAGAGTTTGCTCTAGGTACAAAGCTTTCCTGTGATGACGCAACAGCGGTAGATGGGAAGGACGCAGTCTCTTCTGTCTTGGAGCACCTACAAATTAGCTGAAGAAGTATTGTCCTCTGTCCTTTTTTGCAGATTTTAGTGGCTACTTAAGCAAATAATCTTACACCAGCTGAAGTGCCATTTATCATAAGGATTAACAGTGGGCCTGCCTATGAGCAAGACTTTGTAGTCTATACATGTCATAATATGCAGCAAATGTAAGCTGAAAAAGACTGTTTTCCTAATAAGAATGAAAGCAGATGCATACTAAACAAGCTATAACTACAGATGACTATATGGTAATTAGAGTATATTCTGTTCCTCTCATTATGCTGGCTATTCAGTGTCACTGTGTCTCCATAGGAATCACTACTGTACTGACCATGACCACCATCAATACCCATCTACGAGAGACGTTGCCCAAGATCCCCTATGTGAAGGCCATAGATATCTATCTGATGGGCTGTTTTGTCTTTGTGTTCTTGGCCCTGCTGGAGTACGCATTTGTCAACTATATTTTCTTTGGCCGAGGTCCCCACCTACAGAAGAAAGTGGCAGAGAAAGCAGCCAAGAGCAACAATGAAAAGAGCAAGCTAGACAGCAACAAAGTTCAGGTGGGAAAACCCAGATTTAGGATTGGTGTTCATTAAACTTCTCACAGCAGTAAATCTGTACTATATGCTTAAATATCCTAGTTTACAGTATTGTGCAAAAGTTTAAGGCCGCCATTAGATTTGGTGCTTTAGCAATGGTATATTGACAATATATAACATATTGCCGATGACTGGACCCAAAAAATTCAAACATGGATTTGTCACTCCACTGTTTTTTTCCACTGATCTGTGGTGGCCTAGCAGTTAAGGTACTGGACTCTGGACCAGAAGATCCAGGGTTCAAATCCCACATATGCCAAGCTGTTGGGTCCTTGAGCAAGACCCTTAACCCACAATTTCTTGGATTGTAAGATTGTATCAATTGTAAGTTGCTCTTGATAAGGGCGTCTGCTAAATGCTGTAAATGTAAATCTTCATTCCAATATCTGTGAGCTTTAGCATACATTAGCCTTTTCACCATGTTCTCCTACTGAAAAAAATGTTTAATGGCTTCTACCCTTCCAAAAAAAATCATTCCTGATCAAATTTCTTCAGACTGTTGAAGGTAAACTTGGCATCCTGATAAAGCTGCCAAATGCTGCTATGGCTCAATTTTTAATCCTGCATACAAATTTCCTGTATTTTCTGGTTGTATTCCAATAAAGAGACTGAGAAATAATTATATATGGTCATTATACCATTGCTAAAACAATGGTATATCTAATCTAACGGTGGCCTAAGACTTTTGCATAGTACTGTACATAACTCAAAATTCTGTCTCTTCTTTTCTTTTTTCATGCAGATGGATCCTCATGGGAATATTCCCCTTACCAACCTCGATCTGCGCCTTACTGGGGCCGAAATGCTCGGAGGCCTTGGTGATCCACGGAATACCATGTTCTCTTATGACAGCGCCAGCATTCAATACCGCAAGCCCCTGACTGGCTGTGACCTCTATGGCCGGCCAGCAGTTTCCCTCGAGCAGCCAATCAAGCACAAGAAAAGTCGCTTAAGGAAGAGGGCCTCTCAGCTGAAGGTGAAGATTCCAGACCTGACAGATGTGAACGCCATCGACAAGTGGTCGCGGGTCATCTTCCCCATCACCTACACTTTCTTCAATCTGGTCTACTGGCTTTACTACGTCCACTAGGAGACAGCAGTGTACTCAGCTCAACCTTCACTCATCAGGTCTGAACAGGTTTTCTCAACAATTGGTGGTGACTTACTGTCACAGAGTAAGGGGCACACAAGTAGATTGACTTTCTGTATATACAGCAGATTATAGTGATAAATCTACATATATGACTTACAGAAGCTATCGCATTTTAAGTTAATAGCATTCTGTCGGATATAATCTCATACTCATCTAGGCGGTATAGTAAATATTAGTATTAAGCAGGACTTTGGAACTTAGGAAATTAAGTTGATTGCTCATTCAGATAAACTGCAGGTGCAATAAAGGAACTTGTTTCCTTTCACAACGTACATAAATGCACAAGTGAGAACTAACTCTTATGGCTTAATTCAAGCAGAATTTAAGAGTGAAATCAGACTTTTAGCATGATTCATTTAACAAATTGTGTACCAGCATTTACTTTTCACTCAGTACCTGTACAAGTACCTGCACATAGGAAGATATTGCACAAGGAAAACAAGACTGCTGTAACCGCAGACTTGAAGGACACTGCAGCTTTATAATTATGCCCGTGTGTGCATGAGCTAACAACTTTGGCACAAAACATTCAATTCTTGCTTTTTAGGTAACAGTCACTCATAGCTCTTATATACAACTTGCTAGACAAATCAACTAAATACAGCAGACAGGGATGCATTACAATCTTTGTTAAATGTTCACATAGTCTGTGTGAGGGTATACTTTTTAGGTCAGAAATTAAAATGGTGCCACCATTTCCTGTTCTTACAAACAACATCAGGCAACTCGTATACTGACAAAAGCCAAGAATTGGTTTGTGGCAAACCAGAAGGTAGAGGGAACATAATGTATGGGGAAACAATTACACTGAACACTCCCCACAATATTACACTGACACAGATAAATCTCCCACGTCATACTGTAATGTACTACTGCTATTCAAATATCTGAAGGACTTCTGCCTCTGCACAAAGTGTAAATTACTGTACATGAGGCAAGTAATTGTTGGTTTGTTTGTAGCCATGTGATTTGTTTGTCTGCCCTCCTTATTTACATTTAGCTTTAAAAACCTGCACTGTGATTTGTGTGGTGGCCAGGCTTACCACAGAAACGAAAGGAAAAGCCAAACCGCAGATCGTAAGCTAACCAGTGTGTTGTTCTTCCGTCTCTATTTGTGCCTTCAAATTGTAACATTTACAGGGTTTATCATGAGGAACATTGTGAAGTTTCTGTAAATTAACTCTTCAATGACAAAAGTGGTATATTGTGCTGTAGTAACACTATAGATATTACATAGGCTTGTTAAGTAGCTAATAGAACATTCCGTTAATTGAGACAATCTTTCACTTGACGAAGAGCATCAGAGGCAAAGTTACCAAAAGCGAGAGACGTCTAAAAAGTGGGGACATGACCTACACGCGTGTTTGGGCGAACACAAACAAACACACAGACACACACACTTATATACATTCAAAGTTTAATTTAAGAACTTGAAAGCCTGGGATAGCTATGAGAAGCCAAAAAATGGATGCATCACATTTTATGTAGCATAGCTGTAAATTTCATTAATATTCTACCATTGCACTCTCATACCGATGTGTATGCGAGCTAATGAGCTTCGGGAACGTATAAAGAAGATCAATAGGACTGTGGGTGTAAGCACAGAACATGTTAAGAATCCTAATCCACAAGGAACCTTGAAGGAGTGAAATAAACGTTTCACCAAACCTGTGATTGTGTGATTTTGTATAGTGTGTGTGAATGTTTTTCTGTAGTTAAGGTTAGTAAAATGTTCTGACCGTTTAGGCACCATGCCACAAAGCACAGCACTCGGACAACATATGGGCACACCAGAGATGTGATACAAATCTATAGTGGTGCATGAAAGTTTGTGAACCCTTTAGAAATTTTGTATTTTTCTGCAGAGATATGAAGAAAATCATCATCAGATATTCACACAAGCCCTAAAAGTAGGTAAACAGAACAGAAATGACAAATGATAGAAATATTGGTCAATATGGTCCTTTATTTATTGAGGAAAATAATCCAACATTACATATCTGTGAATGCTAATAGTATGTGAACCATTGCTTTCAGTATCTAGTGTGCAACTAAAAGTTTCTGGTAACTGCTGATCACTGCACACCAGCTTGGAGGAAGTATATCCCATTCTTTGGTACACAACAGCATTAATTCTGGGATGTTGTTGGATTTCCTTATATAAACTGCTTCCACAACATTTCTAATGGATTAAGGTCTTTACTGACTTGACTGTGCCGTTACTGTGTCATTTCACAAATTATGAAAATGTATTGTTTTATCAATCATGGCAAGCTGTTCTGCACCATATGCAGCAAAACAGGCCCAAACCATAATACAACCACCACATTTCACATTGGATAAGAGTCTTGTGCTAAAATGCAATGTTTTTCTTTCTCCAGACATAACTCTTCTCAGATAAAACAAAAAGTACTATTTTGGTCTCATCATCATACAATAAACCTTTTTCTGTAGCCTTCTATCTTGTCCACATGGAACAATGTTCTTCTTGGATAGCAGTGTCAACATTAGCCAATGAAAGAGAGGACGTTGTTGCTGGTCGACCAGTCCTGGGGAGGGCAACAATGGTGTTGAAGTTTTTCCATCTGTACACAGTCTGTCTGACTGGGGATTGGTGGAGTCCAAACTATTTCAAAGTGCATTTTTAATGTCCAGCCAAATGAGCATCATTAACTCCTTTTCTGAGGTCATCTGAAAAACTGTTATGTGCGCCATGGTACACTTCCACAAATGTGTGGTGAATACTTTGAGATTTCGCTCTTCTTTAAATAAAGCAGTTATTCACACCTGTCATCACAGTTTGAAAACACGACTTTAATTTCACTTCACATACTTTTGCCACTCACAGATTTGTAATATTGGATATAACCATATAAAGTATAATATTTTATATCTCATTTGTTTAACTGCATTATCTTTATTTTTAGGACTTGTGTAAAATGTACTGTTTTAGGTCATATATCGTATATCAGAAATATAGAAAAAGATAAAGAGATCAAACCTTCTAGCGCTACTGTAAACGTGGAAGGACTTTTCTTCCCCTTATAGTTGGACTATTCACCAATTGTTACAATAAAAATCCATGTCTTCCTTCCCCCCTAAGTGTGGTCTGAGAGAGTAGAAGATTCTCTTTAGGAGTAGATTAATCTCCTCTTGCTCTCTTATCCCATCTGTTTTAGCACTGTGAAATGAAGCAAATGGCCGAGGGCGAAGCACTAAAGAAGAAAAATCCAGTTTATTTAAGCACTGATTCGTCCCCCAGCGCACAATCACATGACCAGTGTTTTCTGAGGGCTGGGTTAATGGACCAATCTGATTGAAACAAAAGGCTCAGTCAGAAAAGGAAGAGGAAATAATAAAGAAAACACTAACCAGTTAGGATCTGCTGTTCTCAGGATTTAGTACTGCTTATGATTGGCCAGTGGTATACAGTGCTGCTTGAATGTGAAGCATTTAGAATGTTCTGTATTTCTCCATACGACCTACAACGTCCTTGGATTCTCACACAAGTCCTAAGCGTAGATAAAGAGAACCCAATAAAACCAATTAGACATTGCTGTTAAAGTAATATCTTTTCAATGGGGGTTGAATAATTTTGATTGCAACTGTATGGGCGAACATATGTGGCTCAGAGTTTGAATGCCATGATGAACCACAAGATATTTGCCATTACCATAAGTGACCCATAAGTGCCCAATCTCAGCCATATTTCTCCCTGAATTTTCTGCTACACATCAGTCAATCATAGTTTAATAACTCCACTGCAGTGCAACTTCATGTTAATACCATTGACATGGTACATGGGAGATGGTACAGCTGCCTCACATATACACTTGATATATTACATTGAAATTATAATTGATCATGTCTTGAATGTAGTGTTTGCAAAATAGATCTTGTTTTATCTCCAAGGCTGTTACGCAAAAAGGAACCAGATAGTCTACAAATGTATACATATATTCATTTTCCAAGTATATCCAAAAATTTACATTTGAGACAGGACATGGTATGCAGGCAGAAGTTAAAGGATGAGGCTTTGTTTGCATTCACAAACATCTGAGAAATATCTTACAAACGTCTTAAATCTTATCTCAAAGCACTGGCCAAATCTTTTCTGGAATGTTTCAGAAAGCAATCTTTAAGTTTGTAATGCTTCCTATAGACCGAATAATATGTTTGTATTTAGTCCAGTTAAAGATATGGTACGATAAGAACAGGAATAAGTGGTTAGCACTAACCCCTAATCATTTGGGTTGGATTTGCTCAAAGGCACTTTGTCCTCTATTAACTGCAGATGAGCATAGCCCTGCTGATTGGCTGATGGCACCATGCCTGTGAATGAAAAAATACACTGACGTGTTTGATGCTTTCTGTGTATTCAAAATAAAATAAAATAAAATAAAAAAAGAACAAGAAAAACCCAAAGACGTGACTTTTTAATTCGAGTCTGTGAGGAAGCTTGCTTACTGAAACTAAATTCAATTTTACACAGTTTGACATTCAGATCTAGACTGTGGTGCAGTATTTTTTCTGTTCGTCTTCATGTTTTTCTGCTGCACATTGGTGCACCATGAAGTTGGTTTGGTTGCTGGTTGAGTCTGTCGATAGATTCAATATGTTTCAGCAGAAACGTTCAAAAAAAGACTTTCTGGTCCTATAATACAACTTCATTTTCCTCCTTTCAGAACACTTCCACTGTCAATACGTGATTCTTGGTATGTCCATTTTAGCCTGATGCAACCATGGTCTTTTAGTTGGATAAAAGCATCGCCCATTAAAAGATATCAGATACAGAATTTGATAGGGTACGGAGTCCTGTTTCTGGAGGACTGGGGAGGAAATCATACTGTAAAGCATGATTTACACAAATATGCTATAAAAAAAAACACCTTTAATTTTACAAACAAAGAAGTCCGAAGCAGTTTTGCACCAGTCCCAGACATTGATCAGTTCAATCTGGACATAAGTCACAGCTGGAAGGTTTTTTCCTTATACACCAAGCCCTCAAGGTATACACAAGTAAGTGTAAACATTCGTCATAATCTATTTTAAGCACCATCCTCATGCCTTGCGGTCTGGAGTGGAGAACAACATGTAATCAAAACCCAGGAAATGATTTGCAGACGTGCAGTGTTGTTGCAAGGTTGTTCCAGCATCCATAAAGGTCCATCACAGCTCTTTTACTTGGACACATTTCATTCATTGCAGGGACACAGGAAGAGTTAATATTGTGTACACAAATACCACACTTGACAGTTGTGAACCCTTTAGAATTTTCTAGATTCTGCATAAATATGAACCAAAACATACAAGGATTCACACAAGTCCTAAAAGTAGGATAAAGAGAACCCCAGTTAAACAAATGAGGACAAAAATATTATACTGACTCATTTATTTATGAGGAAAATGATCCAATATTACATATTAGGAGGGGCAAAATATGTGACCCTTTGCTTTCAGTATCTGTGTGACCCCCCTGTGCGCAATCCAACTGCAATAAAACGTGTCCTGTAACTGTTGATCAGTCCTGCACACCGGCTTGGAGGAATTTTAGCCCATTCCTCCGTACACAGCAGAACCCCGCTTCAACTCTGGATTGTTGGTGGGTTTCCTCACCATAACTGTCACTTCAGGTCCTTCCAACAACATTTCGATTGGATAAGGTCGGGACTTTGGACATTACGCAAAACATTAACTTATTCTCTTTACCATTCTTTGGTAGAACTAGAAATTAGGAACGACTGTGTGCTTAGGGTCGTTGCTTGCTGCATGACCACCTTCTCTTGAGATTCAGTTCATGGGACAGATTTGTCCTGATATTTTTCTTTAGAATTATCGATATCATTCAGAATTCATTGTCCTCAATGATGGGCAAGCCGTCCTGGGCCCCGATGCCAGCAAAAAACAGCCCCAAACCATATACCACCACCACCATGGTTTCAACAGATGGGGATAAGGGGTTTCTTTGCTGGAATCAGTGTTTTCCTTTCTCCGAACTAAACACTTGTCTTTTTAAACAAAAGTTCTATGTTGGTCTCATCCGTCAACAAAACATTCCTTCCAGTAGCCTCTGGCTTGTCACGTGATCTTTTGCAATTATTATTGTGCGATGAGCAGCAATGTTCTTTTTGGAGAGCAGATGGCTTTCTCCTTGCAACCCCTGCCATGCAGACATTGTTGTTCGGGTTCTTCTGAAGGTGGACTCGTGAACATTAAACATAGCAGGGTGAGAGAGGCCTTCAGTTGATTAGAAGTACAGTTGGTGAGGTCCTTTGTGACCTCGCCACCTAGTACACCCCTTGCTTTGGAGTGATCTTTGTTGGTCAACCACTCCTGGGAGGATAACAGTGGTCTTGAATTTCCTCCATTGTACAACAATCTGTCGGATGTGGATTGGTGGAGTCCAAAACTTCTTTAGAGATGGTTTTTAACCTTTGCCAGCTGATGAGCATCAAACAACTCTTTTTCTGAGGTCATCAGTAAATATCCGTTGTTCGAACCTGATTACACTTCACAAACATGTGTGTGAGAGCAGACTTTGATAGATCCCTATTCTTTAGAATAAAAACAGGGTGCCACAATCACACCTGACTCCAGTTCACCCTTCGAATTACCTGCTAATACTAGAGGTTCAAATACTTTTGCCATCACTAATGTCAAGTTAGATATATTTATATAGCGTTTTTACAAGAGCCATTGTCTTCAAAGCAAACTTTGCCAGTTTAGATTATTCCTAACTAACTACGTCCAATTCCCAAATTGAGCAAGCCTAGGGGACAGTGGCCAGGAAAATCCCTGTAATATGTAACATTTGATCATTTTTCCTCAATAAATAATGACCAAGTATAATATTTTGTACATTTGTTTAAAACTGGGGTGCTTTGTATTACTTTTAAGAGTTGATGAAAAAGTCTGATGGATGTTTTAGGTCTATTTATGCAGGAAATATAGAAAATCTTACGGTTCACAAACTTCAAAGCAATACGTATGTGTGTATAAGTATACACAACACCACAGAGTATATAAGCTCCCAATGGTGAGTAATCAAAATAATGTGAAATCATGAATGTGTGTAGGGAAACTGGTTGTGATACCTTATTTGCAGCCTCTAATGCACTGAATAAGTGTGGCTTCGTCCTCTCTGTTCATCTCTATGTTCACAGCTCTCTCAAGTCCATTCTCTTTCAGGTCGAGAGTGATGGTTCAGTAGAGGCGTATTTAAAGATGGACAGGCTTATCAATGGATATTATAAAGGCAAGATAGAGGAGAAAAACAAAGAAGAATATGTAAACAAAACCATTGTCATGTCAGATTACGTGATTGCTGGATCGTTGTGTAAACGTATGTTGTGTACTTTTGCTGACGTTGAAGCCTCCAGTTGCGTACTGGAAATTCGTTTTGTTCTATCCACCAAGCTTTGCCTTATCCATCTGGCCTGGCCCGCAAACACTGCAGACAGCCTCTGACTTGTAGAGCCCCAAAATCACCCAGCAATATCCAGTACGAGTACCTACAAAAAAGGAAATACACAACACCTGGAGATGTGCATTTTATATACAGTGGGGCAAAAAAAGTATTTAGTCAGCCACTGATTGGTGCAAGTTTCCTACTTAGAACGATGAGAGAGAGGTCTGTAATTTTCCATCATGGTAACTTCAAACTATGAGGGGACAAAAATGAGGAAAAATCCAGGGAAATCACATTGTCGGCTTTTTAAAGAATTTAATTGTAAAATTATGGTGTAAACTTAGTATTTTTTTCAATAACAAAAGTCAACTCTCAATACTTTGTAACATTAAACCTTGTTGGCAATGCAGAGGTCAAACGTGTCCTTGTAAGTCTTAACCGGTTTTGCACACACTGTTAGTGGTTATTTTGGCCCCATTCCTCCAGTGCAGAATCTGATCTAGAGCCGTGATATTTGGGGGCTGTCACGGCGGCAACATGGACCTTCAACTCCCTCCAAAAATTTTCTATGAGGTGAGGTCTGGAGGATGGCCTAGGCCACTCCGGACCTTGTGAAATACTTTTTACGGAGCCACTCTTAAGCAGTGTCATTGTAATGCGGAAGACCCAGCCACGTTCCATATCAGTGTCTCTGGATCATCCATATGCTCTCTGGCAAACTTCAGAGGGCCTGGACATGCGTGAAAATGACTTAAGCAGGGGTAGTACACACCTGGCACTGCAGGATCTGAGTCCTCGCGGCATAGTGTGTTACGATAGGTCTCTCTGCAGGTCATTCATCAGGTCCTTCCATTGTAGGTCGGGGATTTTTTGCTCACCGTTTAATGATTCCGTTTGACCCATGGGATGGATCTAGAATGGAGGCCCCAGATCGAGGGAGATTATCAATGGTCTTGTATGTCTTCCATGTTCTTACAGTGCTCCCACAGTTGAATTTATTCACACAACCTGCCTTGCCTTTATTGTAGAGTGTAGATTCCCCAGCCTGGTGCAGGT
This sequence comes from Ancistrus triradiatus, assembly GCA_025084515.1. Classification (NCBI taxonomy): domain Eukaryota; kingdom Metazoa; phylum Chordata; class Actinopteri; order Siluriformes; family Loricariidae; genus Ancistrus; species Ancistrus triradiatus. Next base: position 6,880 of record JAJAGP010006032.1, on the reverse strand, counting down.
CTAGAATTTTTTCTTCTTGGTGTCCTTCGACAGCTCTTTAGTCTTGGCCATGGTTGAGTTTGGAGTCTGACTGTTTGAGGCTGTGGACAGGTGTCTTTTATACAGATAACGAGGTCAAACAGGTGCCATTAATACAGGTAACGAGTGGAGGACAGAAGAGCTTCTTAAAGAAGAAGTTACTGGTCTGTGAGAGCCAGAAATCTTGCTTGTTTGTGGGTGACCAAATACTTATTTTCCACCATGATTTACAATTCAATTCTTTAAAAATCCTACAATGTGATGTGATTTTGTCTCTCATAGTTAATGTACCTATGATGAAAATTACAGACCTCTAAGTAGGAGAACTTTCACAATCAGTAACTGACTAAATACTTTTTTGCCCCACTGTACGTATACACACACACACACATACACTATATGGACAAAAGGACTGAGACACCTACACATCACACCTACAGGAGCTTTTATGACCCATATCCCATTCTAAATCCATAGGCATTAATATGGAGTCAGTCCCCTCTTTACAGCTATACTATATAACCAAAAGTATTCATTCACTCATCCAAATCATTAAATTCAGGTCTTCCAATCACTTCCATAGCCATAGGTGTATCAATGGTGAGGCGAATAGTGCACAGAGGTCGCCAACTTTCTGTAGAGTCAATTGCTACAGACCTCCAAACGTCATGTGGCCTTCAGATTAGCTCAAAAAGAGTGTGTAGAGTGGTTCATGGGTTTCCAATGGCTGAGAAGCTTCACCCAAGCCTTACATCACCAAGCGCAATGCAAAGCGTCGGATGCAGTGGTGTAAAGCATGCCACCACTGGACTCTAGAGCAGTGGAGACATGTTCTCTGAAGTGACAAATCACACTTCTCCATCTGGCAATCTGATGGATGAGTCTGGGTTTGGCGGTCGCCAGGAGAACGGTACTTGTCTGACTGCATTGTGCCAAGTGTAAGGTTTGGTGGAGGGGAATTATGGTGTGGGGTTGTTTTTCAGGAGTTTGGCTCAGCCCCTTAGTTCCAGTGAAAGGAACTCTTAATATTTCAACACTAGATTAGCAAGAGATTTTGGACAATTACATGAACCTTTGTGGGAACAGTTTGGGGATGGCCCCTTCCTGTCCCAACCTGACTGCACACCAGTGCACAAAGCAAGTCCATAAAGACATTGATGAGCGAGTTTGGTGTTGAAGAACTTTACTGGCCTGCACTGAGTCCTGACCTCAATCCGAGAGAACACCTTTGGGATGAATTAGAGTAGAGACTGTGAGCCAAGCCTTCTCTTCCAACATCAGTGTCTGACCTCACAAACGCACGTCTGGAAGAGTGGTCAACAACTAAAATAAACACACTCTTAAACCTTGTGGAAAGCCTTCCCACAAGAGTTGAAGCTGTTATAGCTGCAAAGGGTGGGCCAACGTCATATTAAACCTTATAGATTAAGAACGGGATGTCACTCAAATTCATATGCGTGTGAAGGCAGACGAGCGAATACTTTTGGCAATATAACACTGACACTGGACGAGACAGCCTGGTTCACAATCTACGTTCTAGTTCATCCCAAGGGTGTTTGATGGGGTTGAGGTCAGGGCTCTGTGCATGCCGGTCAAGTTCCTCCACACTAAACTCACCCAACCACGCGTTTACAGACCTTGCTTTGTGCACTGAAGCACAGTCATGCTGAAAAAGAAAAGTTCGTTCCAAAAAACTGTTCCCACACAAATGGAAGCATACAAACAGTCCAAAATGTCTTTGCTATGCTGAAGCGATTAAAGATTTCCCGTCACTGGAACTAAGGGTCTTAAAGCCAAACCCCCTGAGAAAGAAACAACTCATAGCACCAATGCCAGTCCAGTCAGGCAATGTTCTCTGGCAATCGAAGACTTATGATAGAAGAAGTGTGATTAGTCACCACAGAAGCATGTATACACTGCCTCCAGAGTATAATGGCAGCGTGCTTTACATCACTCCAAACCAGCCACTTGGATTGTGCTTGGGGATGATAGGCTGCATTGCAGCTGCTTGCCATGGAAACCCATGCCATGACGCTTCCAGCTCACAACTTTGTGCTGATGTTAATACCAGAGCAGGTTTGAATCTCTGCAATTACTGCGATAGCAGAGTGTTGGCGTATTTTTATACACTATGCATCTCAGCACTCAGCAACTGTTAGGAGTATCTTTACATGGTCTATCTCTTCATGGCTGAGTTGCTGTGATCACTAAACACTTCCAGTTTCCATTAATACCACTCAGATTTGATCGTGGAATATGTAGGAGGGAAGAAATTTCACAAACTGACTTGTAACAGTGGCATCCTATTACAGTACCAGGCTCAAATTCAGTGAGCTTTTTAGAATGAAGAGTTTCATTTTGCAGAAATGAAAGCAGTCTGTTGATGTAGTTTATTTGTCTGAATCCTCTCTGAGGATCTAATTTTACTCCCACACAGATGTAGTTCTGTACAGTCAGATGTAGACCTAGCACTTCCTGAAATTGGTGACAGTTGGCATAGAAGATACATAAGATGCGGTGGCTTAGCGGTTAAGGTACTGGACTCTGGACCAGAAGGTCCAGGGTTGAAATCCCACCTCTGCCAATCTGCCATTGTTGGCTCGTTGAGGAACAAAAGCAACCAAAACTTGGACAGTTGTAAGTCGCTCTGGATAAGGTGCTAAATGACAAATGTAAAAGTTTCAAACTACAAAGACAAGAACAGTGTTCCTTCTGACAAGGACTTTTCTGTAGAAAAACAAATGCTTTGAAAACAATAGTTCCTCAGAAGAATAAAACACAAGGAAAAAAACAATTTCATTCTACCAGGTACCTTTCTTCTACTACTACTAACACAATTCTACACCATTAAGTTCTCTGAAAGGTCTGAAAACCATTATTGCAGGACGCACAGCGAACATTCTTCAATTTCTGTATCATACTGAAAATGTTCAGATACTCAACCTCCTGATCTGAGCAATTTCTACCAATGGCGACTCGGAAGAAGTTGGAGAAGGAGCTGATGAGCTCCCCCCACTCAATCAGACTCCATGCTTCAGCATACTCTGTCCGCTTTGGGTAACTGCGACCGCAGAGTCCATCCACCACCCTGTGCAAGAGCTTGAGAAATAAATGGAACAACTATCAGTACTGATCATTATTATATGACATTAGCTCAGTGGTAACTGGCAGCAAGGTAAAGTGATGCACTTTAATGAAAAGCTTCAGTCAGACTGATAAAAACTGCAAGAGAAGACCTGGTGTTCAATTTACCAAAGTTCACTTCACGGGCTCCCTGTAGGAACCTGCATCAGATTTAAATCCCTGATGATCGCCTACAAAACCAAAAATGGATCAGCTCGCCCTTACCAAAGCCCATGCTTCTAGACTCCTTGTTGTACTGGGGCACACAGATAATTTAGCCAATCAGTTGTAGGGGCACAACCGTGCACAAAATATAAGCCTATTAAGCTCTAAATATATTAAGTGATTTAAAGCTAACGTGGATGTTATTCTGCCATGGATGAGAAATGAAGAACAAATTAACACTAAAGATTTTTTTATTAATTGCATTCATTTTGTTTATGCCAATGTAACTGATGCGATACCATTGATTTCATTGTCTAAAACGTACTTTTGGTAAGTTATGTGTTATTAAGTGGCGAGACAAAACACTTATCTATCATTATTAACTTGCATGCCATCGTTGGCTGACATTATTAAAATAATTGCTGATGATCCAAGCAAAAAATAAAATAAATTGGCTCTGATGAAAGCATTGCCACTCAAGTTTTTGGAAACATTACAGGAGAAACTATGGGAATGTAGTGCGTAGTGAATTTCCACAGCATGTCCTCTGTAGTTATGACAGGCAATACAGGATAAAATTTACTTTTTTACCACTGTGATTTCAGTGGAGGCACAGCAACAGCCAAGATTGTACTGGGGGCACAATGTGTCCCAGGAAAGTGCGTCTGATGACACCCCTGCCTAAAGGTTCTACATCAAAACACGCCTGCACCGCCTAACTTCGAGACTCTGCTTGGCTTGACTGCCTCCCACCACTTCAAGATCAATGGATTGACAAGCACAAAACTCTTTCTCCGTACTGGCACCCTGCTGGTGGAATGAACTTCATTAGATGTCCCAATGGCTGAATTCTTGTGTTTTCACCAGCAACTAAAGACTCAGCCCTTTCCAATCAGCCACTGAAATGAATGCACTTTTGTTATCTGATCGTTCCTTTTCCTTCTGTTTGGCTTTTATCTACATCAACTCCTAACGGTCTGGTGGAAGGTGGATGGTTGTTCTTAGCTTTTGACTGGGATCCTTAAATACAGCCTACCATCAGCAAAATAACGAATGACGTTATTATTTTACGAATATTTAGTACGGTTATTACGCATGGGGCACAACTATTCTCTATAACAAACTGTTTCACTATCTACTACGGTTTATAAAACTATTCCAGTTACTTATTTAGAGCTCTCTACCGCAGATTATTTGTATGAGAGTTTTGCATCTTGCACTAAGCTCAAGTTCCCCCGAAGACAGCTGACAACAGGGCACGTGGAAAAAAAAGCTAGCTAACATACATTCAAGCGGTGCACGTGTTAATGCAAGTGAATACGCTTCAGGTTGAAATGATAGCGGATTTCAGTCAAAAGGAGCAAACCAAAAAGTTAATAGATTGAAGTTGGTAAAACGCCCAATTACATATTGTTAAAGACAGACTTTTTACTGTTGAATGCGAGGCAGGTTTCGAAATTCAATCTAAAGTCTTCCCCTTGTTTTTACCCTTTAAAACATTTAATTGGTAAAAATGTTAGATTTTGGCCTCAAACTAAAAGTTTTATATAAATAAGTGTTGTTGTTATTATTGTTGTTGTTGTTGTTTTGTTCACATCTTAACCCCACTATTTCCTGGTCAGGGTTGCAGTTGCAGCATAGGGGGCCTCCTCTCCTGGCCGAAATGACCAGATGGAGCCTGACACACAGATGTACAAGGTGAGAACTAATTCTAGGGTGCCAGTTAATTGCAAAATAAACACACATACTCAGTCACTCATACTGTAACAGTTTAGATATGCTGACCATGTCTTTGAAATGTGGGAGGAAACAGAAGTCCCTATAAGAAACCCATGTAGACACAGGGAGAAAATACAAAGTCCACACAGGCAGTAGCTGGGCTGGGAACCAAACCTGGGTCTCTGGAACTGTGAGGTGACTGAAATTAACTATCGCCCACGACAGCTCATATACTCCTTTAATGCATTAGAAATGGTATGCTGCAGAAATGGGAAAATTATGTTGTGGAAGGGAATGACATATACAGTAGTGCTTGAAAGATAGTGAACATATTATAGTTTCCTATATTTCTGCACAAATATGACCTAAACACAGCTTTCACAGAAGGATTAGAATCTTGGGTGACTCCCTTGTGCAGCAATAACTGCAAATTAATGTTTCCAGTAAGTGTGGATCAGACCTGGGCGTTGGCTTTAACTCTAAAATAATCTTCCCTCACATGAACTGTTTGCTTCAGGTCCTTCCACAACATTTCTTCTAGTTTAACCCTGATTCTGACTTGACCTGATTGTTGATCTATTGACCTTATTGTTTTAAAGTATTCTTTAGTAGAAAAACTTGTGTACTTATAGGGTTGATGTTTGGCTGCATGATCCACATTCTCTTGAGATTCAGTTCATGGAAAAATGTCCTGAAATTTGCTGGTATATTTCAGAATTCATCGTTCCATCAATTGTGGCAAGTTGTCCTGGCCCAGATGCAGCAAAACAGGGACAACTCATAATACGAATACCACCATATTTCACCGATGGGATAAGGTTCTTATGTTCTTATGTTTTCCTTTCACCAGGCACAATGCTTGTAATCCAAAAATCTCTTTTAGTCTCAACTGTTTGCAAAACATTTTTCCAGTAGCCTTCTGGCTTGTGACGATCTTTAGCAAACTGCAGATGGGAAGCAATGTTATTTTGAATAGCAATGCTTTTCTCCTTGCAACTACCATTGTTGTTCAGTGTTCTCTTGATGGTGGGCTCATGAGCATTAATATTAGCCAATGTAAAAGAGGCCTATAGTTTGCTTAGAACTTACTTGTTCGTCAACTATGCCTAGGGAGGATAATAATGGTCTTGAATTTCCTTCATTTGTAAATAATATCTCTGACTGTGGAGTGGTGGAGCCCAAACTCTTTAGATATGGTTCTATTCTGATAGAAATCTGATGGTTATTTATGCAGAAATATAGAAAAATCCAAAGATCAGATCAAAGGTCACAAGGTCACAAACGTTTAGGCACCATTGTATAATTTGGAGATTTGATAAACAAAATGCATTTTGCAATTACATTTTTATATGACGGGCAAGTTGCAGGTAGAATTCCGATATAATTTCTTTACATTCTGACGTATTTACAATATGATTTTGCTTACAGTAAGCTTAGAATAAGTGAAAACAATAAATGTAATAGTAACTGCATTTATTTTAGACTTATATTTTAGTTTCAACCCAGGAAAAAAAATACTGTGAATTTTCATAGTAAAACTGTGAATTGCTTGACAGTTTTAATGTGAAATTTCAGAGTTTGACCATGAAGTTCACAGTTCTACCATGAATTTTTGATGGTAATTTGGCTGCTTCGTAGTTCTACTCTGAAATTTCATAGTACAACTGTAAACTTGGTGGACTATGAACTGACCATGAATTATTTCACAGTTCTACTACAAATTTATTATTTACTAAAGCTGTAGATATAAAAAGGCTTACAATAAAAGTTTTGTTTCAAACTATGCACACCCACATTATTAATAACTGTGTGCATTAGGTATTTTGGATTCTTTTTTAATTTTAGTCTAGCCTAC
>JAJAGP010006031.1:0-25913 GCA_025084515.1 Ancistrus triradiatus | reverse complement strand
AAATGGCTCAATAATATTTACTATTTACTAATAAACTGGTGACTGTGCAGGCCATGGGAGATGTTCAACTTCACTTTCATGTTCATCAAACCATCTGAACTCTGGTATGTCACCCATAATGTTGTGTGCATTGCAATATTTTGAGCAAAACTGTGCTCTTACCCTGCTAATTGAACCTTCACACTCTGCTCTTACTGGTACAATGTGCACTTAATGAAGATTGGCCACCAGACTGGTCCAATTTAGCCATGAGACCTCCCACACTAAAATGACAGGTGTTTCAGTTTCATTGTCTAACCCCTGTATATAAAACTCTCTGGGCTAGATGTATATTCTGATAAATAAATTTAAGTTTCACAATTTAAAATCTCCCACAGAAATGCACTCATGGAATGTTCAGATTCAAATAATAACTGACAAAATTGAAATTTTAACTGAAATCGATGATGTCATCACAGAACTCTCACTGTCTGTGAGAGTCAGTGGCCTGTTGATACATCTTCTGCTACATAAACACACACACACACACACACACACACACACAAACCCACACGTGGCCAAAAGTATTAGGACGCAAACCCACATGAGGCAAAAAGTATTAGGACAAAAACCTGCACATGGCCAAAAGTATTAGGACACTGGACTGTGAGGAAACTCTGAAACTCAGAATACGGACGCCTCTGGTGAGGTGGAACACACAGCCACAGATAAACAGAATGTACTGGCAATAGGCTTTATGCACACTTGTCTTCCGGGTTCTCGTATACCGGCAGACTAACTTCCGGTTTTAAACGCCGGACACTGAACACGTATCGTTAGAACACGATTCATAATGAATAATTATTATTTTTAATAATCTTAATAATCAAGTCAAAGTCAAAGAGAAGTTTATTGTCATTCAGACTATACAGCAGGGAGTGTACATCTGAACGAAATTACGTTTCTCCAGTCTCCGATGTGCAAGAATAACAAGGGTGTAGAGACGTGGGACATACACATACACTCATATATACATATATACACATAAATAGAGGAAAAACAAAGAATAATAATAAAGATACAAAAATGTACACAACACATACAGACATATATACACATGTGCATAAGCACATATACACGATTAAAATATTGAGGTGTATTTTTTTTTTTTTTTTTTTTAATACATATGTGTATATTTGTGTTTTTATATATATATATATATATATATATATATATATATATATATAGCACATTGAATAGAAATGATTGCTATTGCACAATTTTCAAAGTTCACAGTATGTATTACTTATAATGTATTACAATGCATTACCTAATGATTTAAAGAAACACAAGTCTCCTTAGTCATGTCACAATGGCTGTTTAGGCTGTGGAGTTTCATACCCTTGGAACTAAGCTCAAGTCATTTTCATTCTCAGTTCATGTCCATTTGTGTGTTTGGTGATTTGAATGTTATCCCTTTTGATGTTGACAAGAAATTTCTTTCTGATCACCTCGTCCAGCGGAAACGAATGAAAACTCACAAGTGTTGTACCTTGCTGACACCGAACACAACGGGACAAAACAATGTTCTGATGCCCCTCGTTCTTGTTTTTGAAATCACAAAACGTTCTTACTCATTACGCGAATGTAAATCACTGTATTCCCAGCACTTCAGAACTTTCTTTACAGTCGCCTATGCTAACCGGAGGCTGGAATGCCGGTATAAAGACTAACGGAAACGCGTCACAGTCCTATTGTGCATAGAGCCTATTGGGGGACTTCCTGTATGCTCTTATTAGAATAGGACGTGTTCCAGGTGCTGCTCCATAGACATTGCAATATTTTGTTATGTTAACCCAAGGTGGCTTAACTTGTTCATAGTTTATCTCTACATTTCCTGATCAAAGATCATCACAGCACCATCAGTATGAAACTCAAATGGTCTTCAGAGGAATCAGCTGATCCTGACGATTCTGCCAAGACAAGCTATGCTAGCTCCACCAGTACCATCACTCCAGATTCGGGCCTGGTTAATGCTGAACCATTAACACCTGATCTTTCTGCTGACCTCAGAACAAATTCAGACCTTTTAAACCCTCCCTCCAAAAGACCGATTTAAAGTTTCTTATCCAGTTGGCCCAGCTGGTGTTAACATTATAGTGGGTCTCGTCATAAGTTTAACAACGTTACAGAATAACGCACACCACTCTTTTGGTCAAAACATATGCTTGGTTCCTACAGGACTGACTACTAGTTTTTAACCTATTTTATATTTTCAGATGTGTCTTCTTTTAATTCCTCGCTCTTATATAAATATCTTTGCTATTTTCATTTTAATGTTCTTATAATAGCTAACATTCTGTGTTACTGTTGCTATTATTATTACTACTGTAAGTGTTATAGTTGTCGTTGACATTGTGAAGTCCTGTTTCAATTATACACCGGTCAGGTTTTTGTATTTATTAACTGTAGTTAACTTGGGTGTCTTGGTTCTGTGTACACGGAGCTCTCTCCAGAGTGGTAGTTCAGCAGTTGGTCAGTGATACTAAAGTTCATGATGTTTGTATGTGAGTCAGGTTTATTGTCTCAATTTGAGTGCTGTCATACCACTCTCCCTTTGTTCTCACTAAGAACTTCTTTTTGATGTATTACTAGTAGTAATATTTTTCTTTTCTTATTTATGGAAGCCTGAAATATCATATTTTTATCATCAAGAGTTTTGAATGTATATGTACAATCTCTTCTAATACTGATGTGCATACTTCACATTTTATTCGAACTTTGACTCCATGACTTTAGTTTCGCTCTTAGATTTATCATCTACGCCGCCCAAGGAGGTTGGGTCCCTTTTTGAGTCCTGGTCCTCCCTATAACACTCAGGGAGTTTTTCCTTGCCACTGTCGCCCTAGGCTTGCTCAATTTGGGATTGGACGTAGTTATTAGGAGATAATCTAAACTTGTAAAGTTGCTTTGAGACAATGCTCCATTGTAAAAAGCGCTATATAAATAGATCTGACTTGACTTGACTTGACTCTTCTCACCCTCCTCTTCTATGTCTTCTGTTAGCAGTAACTTATATAGCTTAGAATGTCAAAGACTTAAATGTTTCACTGAAGAACATCAGAATCTGTAAAATTTACAAACACATATTGTCTTCCTTCAAGAGACTCATTCATTAATTCCTTCAGACCTTAAGATCCTTTACAAAATATTAGTTGGGTAAATGGTCCATTCAAAAAAAAAAAAAAAAAAAAGTAAAGCCAAGTGTGTTGCTATACTGGTCAATAAAAATATTCAATTCACTGCTTTGTCTGTTGTATTAGAACATTCAGGAAGGTACATCATTGTGTCTAGCACTCTACAATACCCCTGTTACTTTAGCTAATATCCTTGCACCCAACTGGGACAATCCAGATTTATTTAATCCAATAATTACAAAGGTTCTCCTACAGCCTCAGTACAACCCACTGGTACTGAGGCACTCTGCCACCACATGCTCATTCAGAGTCTGGTCTCCTGAGGCTGAAGAAGCCCTCAAGGACTGCTTTGAGACAACTGACTGGTGCGTGCTACTAGACCCACATGGAGAGGAGATTGAGGGGGTGACACACTGCATAACGGACTACTTGAACTTCTGTATGGATGTTGTTGTTCCCACAAAGACTGTACAATGCTTTCCGAATAACAAGCATTGGATTACCAGTGATGTCAACGACCTTCTCAATCAAAAGAAGAGGGCGTTTAGAGACAGAGACTGGACAGAACTTAAGCGCGTGCAGGGGGATCTCAAGACTCGTCTTAAAGAGGCCAAGGAGTCCTACAGGAAGAAGGTGGAGAGAAAGACGCAGGAAAACAGTATGAAGGAAGTCTGGAATGTGATGAAAACCATCACAGGCTGCAAAAATAGCAGTGGCATCTCAGCAGAGGGGGGTGTGGCCACAGCAAACCAGTTTAATCATTTCTATAACAGGTTTGATTGTTCTGCTACTGCTGCACCCTCCTCCCCTCCTCCCCTCCTCCTCCTGCTGTACTCCGGACCTCTTTGTCAGTTATAGTCACTGTTATACTTCGGTTCTCTATATTGGTTATCAGTTTTCAGACTGTATCATATATTCATTTTGTGATTTGTCTGTATAACTATTATATATAACTTTACAGTGAACTAGGTATATACGTCAATGTCTATGCTGCTATTATTACACTACGCCTATTCAGTGTTGTGCCAGTTCACAGCTTTTCTGAACTAGTTCAAGTTCAGTTTATACATGCTCAAAGTGAACAGTTCACGTTCAAAGTTCACAATTTTAATTCTGAACTAGTTCAAAGTTCAATTCATTTTACTTTTTTCGTGAGATATTCAAATAAATACTTTTTTCACACTACAAGCTAGGAAATCACTATACGTTCTTTGAAACTGCCTCATGTAGACATTTGCTCATGGGCACTGCAATTGTGTACGCGGCGTTGGCTATGCCTAAAACCCGCTCTGTTGCAATTCATCACGGCTAACGTCGTGCGGAAGCCAGTATGTTATTAACTAGCCAGTATGTTAACTAGTCTCAGCCGGACACTACGTTTCCCGCAATGCATTGCGCACACAATGTCAAAACCATTTCTGTCTGGTGATACATGATTTAAGCGGCACCAGCGAGAATACAGGAGGGAGGAACTTTCTGTAGTTGAGTTTCAAAAGAGAAAACAGATGTCACTCAGTTTTCAATGGAAAACTAATTCCAACGTTCATTTACAGTGATGTCTGCCGTTCATGACATATAATGTGAACTAATTCACGTTCAAGTTCTTTATTTAAAAATGTGTTGCGTTCAGTTCAACGTTCACGAAAAAATGAGCGTGTTCAATGAACGCGTTCTTTTGAACTCGTTCACGCACAACACTGCGCCTATTATACAGTCTATAAATGTATATACATGTATATAGTTTACAATTTATGCATGTAAATAGTACTGTTTATTATTTTATTGCAAATTTGCACTACCGATTGTATAACTGTGGATATGCACTCCACTGTTTACAATGGGTAGCTGTACTATTGTCACCACTCAACCAAACTGTGATACCTTTTTATTATTTCCTTTTTTTATTATTTACTTATTCTGTATATTTTATTCCTTGTTTTTTTCATATTCTTCATATACCTTCTTACAATTCGCCACGGGAGGGGTGAATTGCCAAGGTGGGTGGAGCCCAAGTGCAGGACAGGCAGGAAGAACCGCTAGTCAGCGGTGAGCAGATCGAGGTGCTCAAAGCCTGGGGGCGGTTGCATGCGTGAGCGTGGTCAAACAAGGGCGAACGCCAGCAGCAGTTAAAGCCGAGGAGTGTACTGTACCATGACGTTTCACATGCCACTGGCTTTTCCTACATGACAGTGGCATGTTCCACTGCCAGAAGCGCCCCCTACCGGTACATGACAGTCACTGCAATGGCTCCATTGGCATGTCAATGGAACGGCCAGTGGCACATGCCACTGCCACAAGCGATATGGTATGTATGACTATATATAGTGGTTGATTAAATGTTGTTGCATAGCTATAAAGAAGATGATTTACATTTTTTCATGTACTGAAAGGTAATCTGACGCCATCTTAATATTACAGCCTACTAACGACTAAGCTCATTTAAAATGAGCATTGAGTTTTCCAGCTTAATAGACATAATATAAGTAAGTAAGAAAAGTACCAGAAAGAGTGTTAGTTTAAAAATTAAAAATATGTTTCAGTTAAATTCACAATATAAAAAAAAAAAAATCACAACTACATAGGTATTACTTGTATTTACTTTTGCAATATGAAGAAATTAGATGGCAAAATTATGCAAATGGGAAATTTTAACCTTCTGTAAAATAAACAAATCAAATTTCTATCAAATCACACCACTATACTTTTTTCAACACTTTCTCGTGTGCTTGTTATAATTTTTAAAGTGTTTTATTGTAGGAATTTGAAGTAATGGGATGGCAAACATATGTAAAATGTCTTTTCAATTCTATATACCTCACTTTTTGAAGTCCAATAAAGTAAGCAAATCAAATTGTTATCAAATCACTCCACTATAATCTTGAATATTACTGATTCTGGTACTCATGATTTCAGACATATTTACTGTAAGAATTTGGAGTAATGGAATGGTACAATCCTATTTTATTCTGCAAATTGTCCATACAATATTATATAAAGTATTATTATTAAAATAGTTTTAGTCTTAAACATTCTCATGCCAGGTAGGCATGTCACACTCAAGGTATGATATCCATAGATTTTTTTATGTAATGAAACAGAATTTGTTTGTCATGGAATGAAAAATACACAGCCCTTTGTTGTTTTATACCACTTAGAAAATGTCATCATAAATGTATAAGGAGGAGTTTTAATTTATAATACCTATTTATGAATCCTCTTTATTGTTTTGTAATCTGTACCTAACAATCAGTATTATCAACTTGGCAGTGTTGTGCGTGAACGAGTTCAAAAGAAAACAATAAATTGCATGTTTCTCTGGTAGAAATCACCACCAGCAACATGAGAAAATATTCACACATATTGGAAAAAGCAGCTACAGTCTTGTGGAAATCATGTAACATACTGTTTTATGCTACTTAGTGAGCCACTACAAGCAGTGGTGGTTCTAGGTTGTGGAGCTCTGGGCAAACCCACCCTTCAACCCTTTAGGAAGGCAAAAGAGGGCCACAGTTTACACAATGCAATTTTTAAAAAACTGCCTAGAAAGACAAAAAAACTGATAAAACTATACTAATGTAAACATATATACAAATACAAGACAAAGAAAAAACCTGGGGCGCTAGTGACACTGTCACTTTGCCACTGTCATGCAAGCCAAGCCACTGCAGTAACTGTCATGCACCGCTAGGGGGCTCTTGTGACAGTGGCACGTGCCACTGGCCTTTCCATTGGCATTGGCATGCAACTGTCATGTACCGCTAGGGGTATATATACATACTATATTGTGTATATATAATAATAATAATCAGCAGCTGCAGCAGTCACAGCAGCAGCACAATAGTTATAAAGTTAAACATATAGGCTACAATTACTGAAAGCAAGTGAAATGGCTTAAAGCAAAGCCTTTATTGAATAGCATAATTATAAACATCCAGAAATTAAAATAAACATCAAATGCACAACACAAAGTATTTACAAAATAGTTCAGTAAATCATAGTTCTACAATACACTATTTCACCATTCAGTTTTATGTAAAGACATCTAACTATTCTGAATTGTAACTGATCCTAAAACATAGAGTTATATAAAAATAAACCCCATATTTTGCTGAAATTATCTAAAATACATGCAGGGAGTCTGCATGTTAAGTGGTTTAAGTTATTTGTTTTAAAAGTGTAGTGCATACGAGCCATGTAGGCCTTGCCACTATATTGATCGTCACAGAACACATAGGGGTGGTTACCCACCGTCACGTGCCAATGTCATGTAAGCCTTTGCATTGGCATGCCATTGAAGCCATTGCAGTAACTGTCATGTACCGCTAGGGGGCGCTTGTGGCAGTGGCACGTGCCACTGTCATGTAGGAAAAGCCAATGGCATGTGAAAGGTCACGGTACAGTACACTCCTCGGCTTTAACCCCCTCTCGCGAACGCTCAGTGAACACATATTTATGTGTTCCACCTTGACACACTGTCCAGGCATGCCATCATATGACAAGTAAAGAGTTTGAGCCAGTAGTTATTTTACTAGATTTCCATGGTATTTGGAAATATCATATTTAAATAGCATCATTTCAGCATCTTTAAAGCTGTTCATGTGTCACTTTACTCATTATTCATTATTATCTGATATAATAAATAATAGTGAGTAACATATTGTAGTGTACATTCAGAATGAGAGAACGCCAAGAACCAGACTGTACCTGCATACTGCTGAATCCTCTTTAGCTCTGTGGAAACTAATTACAATAAAAAAAACATTGTTAGTTTTAAAAGTGATAACTGTAATCTAATCCAGCACTGACATAAACCTATATTATTAACAGATATGATAATAAATACATTTTTTCATTCTATTTATTCAGCCTCTAACACTTACATGTTCTTTTACAGACATGTGGCTGACAATAACATTAAATATTGTATGGAAGTTTCTTACCTGTTTCTCTTAATTTCTCATTCAGAGTTTTACTGAGCTCCTCAGTGAGAGTTCTCTGGAGCTGAGACAGAGATTTCCTCACAGTCTCCATGTTCAGTTCTGTGGTAATTGTGATCTCAGACCAGCTCTTGGTTTGTGGAAGGTTGCACATAGATGAGTAATTCTACAATAGAGCAGCAGAAAGTAGAAATCTCTCAGCATGGTGAGTGCTGTTCTGTTCTGTGATGATCTGCAGTGATCTGAGAGAGGAACACTGACCTGTAGGAGCTGCAGATGATCCTCAGTGTGGGAGAGCTGCTCTATCTCAGCGGCTCTTCTCTTTAGCATCACAATTTCCTGCTCCAGCTCTTTAATAAATCCTTCAGCCTGCTTCTCTAATTTTTTCTGTTTCTCCTCCATCAACTCGAGCAGCTCAGCCTGACTTCTGTCAATGGAGCGAATCAGAGCAGTGAAGACTTCAGCATTGTCTGATTTCTCTTTCTCTGTGCTTTTCTAAAAGAGGAAGACATTTTCACTTTCAACATGTAACAATGGTGAATGTGGCAGTTTGTTTGATCCTAGAACATCAAATTTCAAACTCACATCTAAGATGAACTGAATTATGTTTCACTCACTTTTCTGAGCTCTACTGAGAATTTGATTTCTTGGATCTTGTTCAGTCGATCCCGTATCATCTGCTGCACCTCTGTCTGTGTCTTCCCCAGATTAATCTGTGTACAGAACACATTACAGAAAACAAAACTCGCTAATTTCTATGTAAGGGTCATTTGATTTAAAAACATCTGTTTATAAATACCCAAATAAATATAAATATTGTACCAAACTTACAAAATATATAAGACAATATTCATCAGTGTCTCTCACCTTCTTCTCTCCACTCTCCTCCTCTATAGGAACAGTGTTGTGATGTTTGTGATCTCCTTCAGTACAGAACTGACACACACATGTCTGATCATCTCTACAGAACAGCTCCAGAGGTCTCTCATGTTTCTGACACATGTAGTCCTCCAGATTCTCCACAGGATTTATTAGTTTGTGTTTTTTAATGCCTAGAATTATTCTATGATGTTCTAGGTGAGACTTGCAGTAAGATGCACTACATTGCAGACAGGATTTCAGGGCTTTCAGCTTCTCTCCAGTGCAGGCATCACAAAGAACCTCAGATTTATCAAGACTCCTTTTCTTCTTGAAGTTATCTGCAATCTCTCTCAGTGTTGTATTAATCTTGAGTTCAGGTCTCTTGATGAATTTCTCTTTACATAATAGACAATAACAGTCTTGGCTGTTCTTCCAGCACTGTGTAATGCAGCTCTTGCAGAAATTATGTCCACATGATGTGGAGACAGGATCAGTGAACACATCCAGACAGATAGAGCACAGCAGCTGCTCCTCAGACATGAGGCTTCCGGAATCAACTGTTTTATAGATTAAGAACATTTAAAAAAAGCATTTTTATATTTGTATTTAAACAAATCAATTATTAAATAAGTCAAAAGTAAATTACAAAAAATTCCTTAATTTCTATTCATTACCATTCATAATTCTCAGAACAATGTTACCAAGACTGAATCTGCTCCTACTTAAAGAAATGTGGTTAACAACATGAAAGAATGCACTTGCTATTTGGCACCACGCAGTTCCACGGCCCGACGCTAGAGGGGGCGACGGCGTGATAAACGTGCTGGTATTGGGATGGCAATCCCCAGCACGCATGCGCCGACTGTGATCGGCGATGATTGCACTGACATAGACACCTGCTGGCTCAGGTATTTAAGGCCATACCTGACCAGGATTAGTGGCTTTTCTGTTCCCCTTTTCATAACGTGTCATTGCAGCATTCAGTTCTTTCCCTTTTCCACCTTTATTTTCTTCTTTACCATTTTAGTATACTGTTTTGTTTTTTTAGTCTGCTCTGCACTGTGCTTTCGTTTGCCCTTTGTATTCCCTCCGCTTCCACATTTCCCCAGTGGCCATTTGGTGCAGCGGCAATGCATTCAATTCTGATGCCAGTGATCAGAGTTCAGTCCCCATTGTCAGCCCTTCAGACTCCACATTCCTTTTCCATTTTGTTGTTTTTGTGTGTGTGTGTGTGTGTGTGGTTCATGCTCACACACTCACACACTAACACACATGCACATCTCGCCACGAACAAAGGAGATTCCTGAGAACCTCAGAAAAAGAGTTGTTGATGCTGTTCAGGCTTGAAAAGGTTACAACACCATCTCTAAAGAGTTTGGACTCCACCCTCACAGATGTGGTCGACCAACAAAGATCACTCCAAGAGCAAGGCGTGTAATAGTTGGCGAGGTAACAAAGGACCCCAGGTTAACGTCTACGCAACTGAAGGCCTCACTCACATTGGCTAATGTTAATGTTCATGAATCAACCATCAGAAGATCACTGAACAACAATGCATGGTAGGGTTGCAAGGAGAAAGCCACTGCTCTCCAAAAAGAACATTGCTGCTCATCTGCAGTTTGCTAAAGATCACGTGGACGAGCCAGAAGGCTATTGGAAGAATGTTTTGTGGATGGCTGAGACCAAAATAGAACTGTTTGGTTTAAAAGAAAAGCATTTTGAAAAGAAGAAAGAAAACCCTGCATTCCAGCATAAGAACCTTATCCCATCTGTGAAACATGCTGGTGGTAGTATCATGGTTTGTGTCTGTTTTGCTGCATCTGGGCCAGAACGGCTTGTCATCATTGATGGAACAATGAATTCTGAATTATATCAGAGAAAATTCTAAAGGAAAATGTCAGGACATCTATCCATGAACTGAATCTCAACAGAAGGTGGGTCATGCAGCAAGACACCGACCCTAAGCACACAAGTCGTTCTACCAAAGAATGGTTAACGAAGAATAAAGTTCATGTTTTGGAATGGCCAAGTCAAAGTCCTGACTTCAATCCAATCAAAATGTTGTGGAAGGAAATGAAGTGAGCAGCTAATGTGAGGAAACCCACCAACATCCCAGAGCTGAAGCTGTTCTGTACGGAGGAATGAGCTACATGAGGGTCACACCAGATACTGAAAGCAAAGGTTCACATACTTTTACCACTCACTAATATGTAATATTGAATCGTTTTTTTGTCTCATTTGTTTAACTGGGTTCTCTATCTTCTTTTAAGACTTGTGTGAAAATCTGATGTTTTAGGACATATTTATGCATAAATATAGAAAATTCTAAAGAGCCACCAGTCAAGCACCACTGTATGGAACCTAGAGAGGTCATCTGCTGGCATTTGCATCAAGGATCTATGTTGTTGCTGGGCATCATGCATTTGTTTCAGTCAGAACCACTAGTCAAAAATATTTTAATTCAATGCCAAAATGTAATGCTAAGGGTTTATTTGGCATCAAGCTGATCAAGTCACAACATACTCGAATGTAACTCAACTCTGAATAGCTTGCTGTTGTTAACTGGGGCCTAAAACAAACACTATAAATAAAAAGCAGGATAATGCACATCATTATAATGTATAATATGGACTGTGTAACTCACAATTTCTTGCCTCCTCCAAGCTGCTTCTCCTGTCTTTTTTTGGTTGCGCTGATGACGATTCTGCCATTTCTCATGTTCTTGGTTCTGTTTAGCCTTTTCAGCAAGAAATTACATCATTCAGTTCACAAGTTTAATAGTGTGAGGGGCAGATGATTCTACCATACTACGACAGCAGAAGCTCCGGGCAATGCTACAAAGCACAGCTCAGAGTGTTGGCACAGAAATCTAGTTAGAGAGTGAATATGTTGTCTGTGTAGCTGAATCTACCAGTTGAGGGGAATAACAGTGAATAACAGTCAGCTTGTTGCACTCCAGACAGCCCAAAGAACTGCAGTATGAGGTCCTGCAGGCTGTGCATAGGCCACACCCAAAATATACATTGGGGCAAAAAAGTGTTTAGTCAGCCAATGATTGTGCAAGTTCTCCTACTTAGAAAGATGAGAGAGGTCTGTAATTTTCATCATAGGTACACTTCAACTATGAGAGACAAAATGAGAAAAAAAATCCAGGAAATCACATCGTAGGATTTAAAAAAAATTTAATTGTAAATTATGGTCGAAAATAAGTATCTAGTCAATAACAAAAGTTCAACTCAATACTTATAGAGGTCAAACGTTTCCTGGAAGTCTTCACCAGGTTGGCACACACTGTAGCTGGTATTTTTGCTCATTCCTCCATGCAGATCTCCTCTAGAGCAGTAATGTTTTGGGGCTGTCGCAGGGCAAGATGGACTTTCAATTCCCTCCACAAATTTTCTATGGGGTTGAGGTCTGGAGACTGGCTAGGCCACTCCAGGACCTTGAAATGCTGTTTACGGAGCCACTCCTTCTTGCCTGAGCGGTGTGTTTGGGATCATTGTCATGCTGAAAGACCCAGCCACGGTCCATCTTCAATGCTCTCACTGATGGAAGGAGGTTTTGGCTTAAAATCTCACGATACATGGCCTCGTTCATTCTTCTCTTAACACGGATCAGTCGTCCTGTCCCCTCTGCAGAAAAACAGCACCAAATCATGAGGTTTCCACCCTCATGCTTCCCAGTAGGTATGGCACAACTCAGCATTCTTCTTCCTCCAAACATGGCGAGTTGAGTTTTTACCAAAAAGTTCTATTGTGGTTTCATCTGACCACATGATATTCTCCCAATCCTCTTCTGGATCATCCATATGCTCTCTGGTAAACTTCAGACAGGACTGGACATGCACTGGCTTAAGCAGAGGGATACGCCTGGCACTGCAGGATCTGAGTCCCTCTCAGCATAGTGTGTTACTGATGGTAGCTTTGTTACCTTGGTCCCAGCTCTCTGCAGGTCCATTCATCAGGTCCCTCTGTTTAGTTCTGGGATTTTTGCTCACCGCTCTCATGATCATTTTGAGCCCACGGGATGAGATCTTGCGTGGAGCCCCAGATCAAGGGAGATTATCAATGGTCTTCTATGTCTTCCGTTTTCTTACAATTGCTCCCACAGTTGATTTATTCACACCAACCTGCTTGCCTATTGTAGATTCCCTCTTCCCAGCCTGGTGCAGGTCTACAGTTTTCTTCCTGGTGTCCTTCGACAGCTCTTTGGTCTTGGCCATGGTTGAGTTTGGAGTCTGACTGTTTGAGGCTGTGGACAGGTGTCTTTTATACAGATAACGAGGTCAAACAGGTGCCATTAATACAGTGGAGGACAGAAGAGCTTCTTAAAGAAGTTGCACGTCTGTGAGAGCCAGAAATCTTGCTTGTTTGTGGGTGACCAAATACTTATTTTCCACAATGATTCACAATTAAATTCTTTTAAAATCCTACAATGTCATTTCCTGGATTTTTTTCTCATTTTGTCTCTCATAGTTGAAGTGTAAATATGATGACAATTACAGACCTCTCTCATCTTTCTAAGTAGGAGAACTTGCACAATCAGTGGCTGACTAAATACGTTTTTGCCCCACTGTAGCTCTAAGTGTGTTGTTTGTGTATAAAGCATAGAATTCACGCCAATGTAAGTCACAACAGAATGCCGTTTATTAACTTACTTTCAGCTATCGCAGAATAACGAGGTGCACCTTAATGACATCATTCATATGTGCCACTGAGATATAACTCATCTACAAACGTGTGATTTTGGTGAAGTGATTGATAAAGTGCAAACACAAGCAAAACTCTTGGTGCTGGTGATTCTTCTGAAGTGCTACAAAATATATTTTCTTTTTCTAGGACAGTCTTACGATCATATTGTATTCCAACATGAATATTACAGCACAATGTTTACTGACTGGTGTTACAGCATCATTGGCTGTATTCAGAAGTTTAGTATTAACTGGTTAGTAGTAAATTTAGTACTTACTGAACAGAGAAGAGTTCGATGTCAGCGTCGTGACTGAGTCTCTTTTACTTTCACTTTAACAATAATGAATGTCACTTCCTTGTTCACTGTTTTTAGACTTAGTTAAAAGGGACAGTTATATTTATAATACCAGTTACAATAAATTAGTCTATTAAGAATAATTTACAGATCATTATGCATTAAGTTTAATTACTATGCCGTTGTACTGTTGCTTTCTATCTGCAGTATTTAATTTATGTTTACATTTTTGATCACTTGATCCCAATTTTATGCTTTTGTCTAGCAATTACAATTTTCTCTAAGAGTCACAAGACATTAATTTATCTGTTAGTAGCTACAAAACGATCGAATAAAAGGAGAAATCCTTGTAGATTTTTCCTATTATCTCTCATGTGTGCAGCACCTGTCATGTAACTGGCTCTCCTTAATGGCAGTCTTTATCAGGTCCATCATGTTTTCCCACCTCCTAGCACATGCACCTTAGTTATTCTGTATAGGTACTACAAATATTGGTCACTGTAGAAATCAGTTCATCATAAAATACTGATAAGATTTAATTTAATTGTTATATCGTCACTAACAGCAAACCCTGCTAAAACCGCAAAAACCAGCAGATGTTCTTTATTGGATGTTGGTATTTTGGTCAGTTACCATAGGAGACCAGAGGAGTTACATATTCCATGTTGGTCCAATGCTGGTTTATGAAGGGTAGTGCTGGTCTGGTGCTGGTTTAGCTGATTGACCAGCATATGAGTGTCCAAGCAACAGAACTTTTTCTCTTCTTTGCTTTTTTTATTAGCAATGAAATTGCAGCAATAATCTGAGAATAATGTAACAACATACTAGTGGTTTGCCACAACAGGCAATGTATTTTTTTCTGCCAATATTGTTGTGGGTAATTTGCCTCAAAGTATTTAGTTTAACATTAAATCTTAGAAAACGTCAGTAAATGTCTGGCGATAATGGGAAATTTAGACCTGTGACAAACACATTAACCAATGGGCTGGATTTAGATTTATTCTTGGAAATACCGTTTGTTGTTTGCCAGTGTTGCATTTATTTCATTTAAACGTTTATGAAAATAAAAGGAATAACAGATTGTCCGTCTGTGTTAGTAAAACAATAAAAACATTAATGTTACAAAATCTAGGAAAATATTATATAATTTATATATAAGTATATAGTAACACAATGTAAAGACCTCTGAAATAAATCATACACACATTGTGCCATTTTCTAATCCCATATGTAATTAACATATTTAGCTTTTATGCATATTTATTATTGGTTTGCATTTTGTCAAATTCACTTTGTTTAGAACGTAAACACTGCATTCCAGTAATAAGAACCTTATGCAATCTGTGAAACATGATGGTGGTAGTATCATGGTTTGGGCCTGTTTTGCTGCATCTGGGCCAGGACGGCTTGGCATCATTGATGGAATAATGAATTCTGAGTTATATCAGAGATTTCTAAAGGACAATATCAGAACATCTATCCATGAACTGCATCTCAAGAGAAGGTGGGTCATGCAGCAAGACAGCGACCCTAAGCACACAAGCCGTTCTACTAAAGAATGGATAAAGAAGAATAAAGTTCATGTTTTGGAATGGCCAAATCAAAGTCCTGACCTTAATCCAATGGAAATGTTGTGGAAGGACCTGAAGGAGCAGCTAATGTGAGGAAACCCACCAACATCCCAGAGCTGAAGCTGTTCTGTACGAAGGAATGGGCTACAATTCCTCCAAGCCGGTGTGCAGGACTGATCAACAGCTACAGGAAACGTTTAGCTGCAGTTATTGCTGCACAGGGGGGTCACACCAGATACTGAAAGCAAAGGTTCACATACTTTTACCACTCACTAATATGTAATATTGGATCATTTTCCTCAATAAATAAATGACCAAGTATAATATTTGTGTCTCATTTGTATAACTGGGTTCTCTTTATCTACTTTTAGGACTTGTGTGAAATATTTGATGATGTTTTAGGTCATATTTATGCAAAAATATAGAAAATTCTAAAGGGTTCACAAACTTTCAAGCACCACTGTAATAATGTTCTGCATAAAACTTCAAAAGTCCAAACCAGGCCTAATCAATACATTATAAACCGCAAAGCAATATCACACAGCAAACATTTATTGCAAGCAGCTATAGCCAGTCCTACCAATAAATATCTGAGCTTTATATGTAATCTTTTTGCCTACATGGAAGATGACAGTCCTAAATCTGTAAGCTTAAAAAAATTAAAGCTTTCCTACATGTTGTCATCATCTTATTTAGTTTTCCCAAATACAAGTCAAAAATCTTTCTGTGTAGCAAAATCATGTATTAGATTTTTGATATTTCTCTCAAAAACTTGATCTGTTTTTGGCTCATGGAATTTTCATTAAACTTTATTTTAATGTGAGCTCACCACCATATCCAGTCACCACAAGAGAGAAGACATGCAATAACTTGCACAAACCATAGTAAATGCTTTGAAACACCTTGACAGAAAGAGCAATTATTAGCTCCAAAGGTCAAGGTTCATTTCAAATGTAGCATAGTGTATAGATTTGATTTGCTGAATTTAACTTTTAAGTGTATTTGTAATGTCACTTCTGTGTTGACAGCTTGATGCAGGAAACACTGGTGTCTTTTGGTATCTCCGTCCTTTATTTTCACCTACTGTGGAGTGTAGAAATCCTCTATTCATTATTCTAATCTATCAGTTATGGCTGTCAGAAGAATATACAGCTTATATAGTCAACCCATAACCTCCCATTATAAAATGTGGTATTTTAATGCCCTAACCTGAAATTTCTGAAAACTTGAAAACCCTAATCTGAAATACCACTATAAAATGAGAGTTTTATCACCTAACCCTCTATAAGCTATGGGGTATATATGCCCTACATTTTTGTGAATAATGGTATATATACACAACAGTGGCAAAAATGTATACCAAACACACACTCATCCTTTTGATAGGTGGTCAGGCATTATTGCTTTTTATGTCAGAGTGAATTAACACATTCAAGAAGTTAAAACTACTGAGGACATTTGAGCCAGCATCTGCATGTGACCTATGAGTCCTGTGATCAGCTCAAGATAATCCCCTGCGACCCTGAACAGGATATGTGGCTATAGGACAGGGTGCTTAAAACAGGCAGCTTCTCAGATTCTCCTAGTGGATAATATGGGGATATGACACAATGCAGTAGATGCTCATGAAAGTGCTGGTAATGATATATGTGAATGATCAGATGAAGATACAGGTACATAAATCCCAGCAAACCTCCTGCAGAACATTCTCGCATCTTTAGTTCAATGGATTTTATTAGACCTGTCTGGGGATACTCAGCTGAAGCTCAGCAAAGATGATCATCATTTATCATTTCTGCTTTAAAAATATCTTCTAGTTAACATCTTGCTGAGTCATCAGAGATTAATAAGGCTTTCAGATACATTTATAACTTATAACTTTATTCATCATTAATTATTCAGTATTAATGAATACATTTCTGCATTCAAAGACACTTAATTTACCTAAACTGACAGAGATCCGAAACGAATAATTCAATTCTACTCTTACAAGTAATTACAAGTGACTTAACATCAGTTGAAGCGCCAGGGTCTAACATCAAAGTTTATTTGTGGATTCAGTAAAGTGGCGACACAAAAGTCAAACAAACTATACATGGTAACATTTCAGAAGGATCAATAAAATAGTACAATGAATATAATCTTAGAATTTACATGGTTTATGCCAATAATACAAGAAAATAATACAAATGTATAATAATAAAAATAGTTCTTAAACAAATAATAGTTGATAGTTTCTTCTCTTTTAGGATAACACTACAACACAGTTAGTAATGCATGTACCATAAAACATACCAACTCCCCGGCTTGATGACAATCTTTAACGGACACTGATGTACAATTTCCACCTTCTTCATTGCTCCATTTAAAGTTCTAAAAATGTAGCTACATGAAATTCCAGTTTATATCACAGTGTGGTTCAAATTCATTTAGTCCTTTACATCGGGCAGATGATCAGTGGTGCTGAGTTTTTACCTCCATAATTAAAGCTTGGGTTGAAGTATGGATAGAGTTTCTCAGCGAAAGACTGACCAGTGAAAGAGTAGATATGATATCTGTTCTCCACATCATAAAAGGAGACCAAACCCTCCTCATAATCCACAAACACTCCCACCTTCTCCACCTTCTGTTTCAGGCTGAGGAGTATGGGCATACCTCTATAAACTTTGTACTCATTCCCATTTCCCAGAAGCAGAGTCCAGAATCCATACTGAGGACGTGCTCTAATGATCCCCTTCCTGTTAATGGACTCACTGACCACTCTTAAATTCCACTCAGTCTTCCCACTGACCTGAACCTCATAGTAAAATTTCCCTGAGGAGAAACCCTGCTTTGCCAGAACCATAACACATCTGTCAAACCTTTTTGGTGTATCAGGAAGATTCTGTTGTTTGTCTCCACATGTCTCTTGTTTTCCATCTTCAGACAGGATGAGATAAGAATTTGCTGTATCAGGATCCAGAGTCACATCCACTAAAATAACACACAGTGACAAATAAAGTCATCATCCAGTGCATTACATTAATCGATTTGTAGTTGGCTTTGTAGTATAACTATACATATATAAAACTCTCTGGGCTAGATGTATGTACGTGATTTAACTTTAATATGCTCTCACAATGCATCTGAAATTAATATTCAGTTTAGTAGGTCAATAATAATACGTAAACTAGATCTGCATTTCCTGAAGGAACTACAACAGTTCTTGAAATGTGGGGGCGTGTCTCAATACTTTTGACCGCATTTGGGATAGTGTGAAAATACTTTTGGCCGCATGCGGAGGCGTGTCCCAATACTTTTGGCAGCATTTGGGGGCATGTTCAAATATTTTTGGCCGTGTACGGGTGCGTGTTCCAATTCTTTTGGCCGTGTGTGAGGGCATGTCCTAATACTTTTGGTGTGTGAGGGGGCATGTTCCAATACTTTTGGCCTTGTGAGGGGGCATGTCCCAATGCATTTGCCTGTGTGCAGAGGCGTGTCCTATACTTTTCCATGTTTCTGTACCAGTAATAAAAAAAAACAGGCCACTGAGCCTCACTGAGTGCTCTGTGGTGACGACATCAATTTCAGTTCCAGTTATTTTTTTGTCGGTTGAAATTTGAATCTGAACATTCCATCAATGCATTTCTATGGGAGAACTCCGCCAAGGACGGTCCCAAGCCCGGCTGCAAAAGGAGGAGGGTTGGGCGTGGGGCTAGCTACCCCACCCTATAAAAAACTTTTTTAGCTACAGAAACGCCAACAAGAACACTAACAGGCACCACGGACCTGGGAGAAGATGGATCTCCAGCTGGAAGGCGTATGACGTCGGACAGTGAAAGCCAGAGTCATCTGGAAGCCGTCAGGCCGAAGACCATCGTCTCCACCAGGACCACCACTACCATCGCTACATGGAACGTCCGGACCATGTATGAGACTGGGAAGACAGCACAAGTGGCCGCAGAGATGAGGAAGTTTAACCTCACCATCCTAGGAATCAGCGAGTCAAGATGGACTGGTTCCGGGCAGAAGCGACCGACTTCCGGCGAATTACTGTTGTACTCGGGACACGAGCAGGAAGAAGCCGCACACACCCATGGAGTGGCCCTGATGCTTTCCAAGTCGGCACAGAGAGCGCTCATTGGGTGGGAGGCGCACGGACCACGGATCATGACAGCCTCCTTCCATACAAAGAAGAATAGGATCAACATGGACATAATCCAGTGCTACGCCCCGACAAACGACAGTGAAGAGGAGGAGAAGGAGAACTTTTACAACAGACTGTCAACCACCATACAAGACAGACCAAACAGGAACATCGTCATCGTAATGAGTGACTTCAACGCCAAGATCGGCAGCGACAACCGAGGGTATGAGGAGATCATGGGGCAGCAAGGGCTGGGCGAGATGAACGAAAACGGGGAGAGATTCGCCGACCTATGAGCCGCAAGTAACCTGGTCATCAGAGGAAGTGTTTTTCACCACAGAAGGATACACAAGGCGACTTGGGTGTCACCAGACCTGTCGACGGAAAACCAGATCGACCACGTGTGCATCGGGAAGAAGTTTCGCCACTCTCTTCCAGACGTACGTGTCAAACGAGGAGCAGACGTTGCTTCCGACCATCATCTCCTTGTGGCCAGATTGAAGCTGAAACTGAAGAAGAACTGGATAGGGGGGTCCAGCCAACGACAGCGCTACAACACTGCTACGCTGAAAGACAGCAAGAAGAAAGAAGAGTTCAAGGTCACCCTCTCCAACAAGTTCCAGGCCCTAGAAGAGCTGCTTGAAGATGAGACGATAGAACAGAAGTGGCAGAAAGTGAAAGAAGCGGTGACTTCAACATGCCAAGAAGTTCTGGGCCCCAAATCTTACACACACAAGGAATGGATCTCAGCAGAGACGCTACGGAAGATAGAAGAAAGAAGAGAAAAGAAAGCAATGGTGAACAACAGCAGAACAAGAGCAACAAAAGCAAAAGCACAAGAAGAAAATACAGAAGTTAATAGAATTGTCAAGCGAAGCATCAGAGTAGACAAGCGGAGCTACATAGAGTCACTGGCAATAGAAGCTGAAGAAGCAGCGCATCAGAATCAGAACAGCACCAAGGACCTGTATTCCATCATCAAGAAACTATCAGGAAAGTTTGCCAAGCCGGAGAGGCCAGTAAAGAACAGGAATGGAGAGGCGATAGCAGACGAAGAAGGACAGAAGAAGAGGTGGATCGAGCACTTTCAGGAGTTACTCAACAGGCCAGCTCCTGCAAACCCACCGGAGATACCGCCAGCTGAAAGCGACTTGCCAATCAGGTGCTGTGCACCCACGAAGGAAGAGATCCGCAGCGCCATCAAGCAATTGAAGAACGGCAAGTCTGCAGGACCTGACAGCATCCCGGCAGAAGCGCTAAAGGCCGACGTCGAGACCAGTGTGGAGCTCCTCCACCCACTCTTCTGCAAGATCTGGGAAGATGAAGAAGAACCAACTGAGTGGAAAGAAGGCTCCCTCATCAAACTCCCCAAGAAAGGTGACCTCAGTTCCTGCTCCAACTACCGAGGGATAACGCTGTTGTCCATCCCAGGGAAGGTGTTTAACCGCATCCTGCTTAACAGAATGGAAGATGCTGTTGACCCGCATCTTCGTGACCAACAAGCCGGCTTCCGTAAGGAAAGATCGTGCACGGACCAGATCGCAACACTGCGTATAATCCTGGAGCAGTCCCTGGAATGGAACTCGCCTCTCTACGTCAACTTCATCGACTACGAGAAGGCGTTTGACAGCGTCGATAGGCAGACCCTCTGGAGACTACTGAGACACTACTGAGTGCCAGAGAAGATCACCAACATCATCAGGAAGTCATATGAAGGAATGACCTGCAGAATAGTGCATGGCAGACAGCTCACCGAGGCCTTCGAAGTAAGAACTGGAGTGAGGCAAGGTTGCTTACTATCGCCCTTCCTGTTTCTGCTGGCCATAGACTGGA
Organism: Ancistrus triradiatus; assembly: GCA_025084515.1. Lineage (NCBI taxonomy): Eukaryota > Metazoa > Chordata > Actinopteri > Siluriformes > Loricariidae > Ancistrus > Ancistrus triradiatus. Next base: position 4,423 of record JAJAGP010006031.1, on the reverse strand, counting down.
TCATGAAGACATCCACAGACCAGAAGCGAAACGGCATCCAGTGGACACTTTGGAAGCAGTTGGACGACCTCGACTTTGCCGATGATCTGGCTCTTCTCTCCCATACCCAACAACAGATGCAGGAAAAGACCAGCATCGTTGCGGACAACTCAGCTAGACTGGGCCTCAACATCAACAGAAGGAAGAGCAAGGTGTTCAAGACCAACGCATCCAACGAGACACCCATCGCAGTCCAGGGTGAGGTGCTGGAAGAGGTGGACAGTTTCACCTATCTCGGCAGCATCCTGGACAGCCATGGAGGCAGACGTCAGAACCCGCATCGGTAAAGCACGAACAGTCTTCCATCAGCTGAAGAACATCTGAGGATCCAGCGAGATCAGCAGAACCACCAAGATCAGGCTCTTCAACAACTTAGTAAAGCCAGTACTAGTCTACGGAGCAGAGACCTGAAGAACCACCGTCATCACCATGAAGAAAATCCAGGTCTTCATTAACACCTGCCTCAGGAAGATCATAAAGATCCGCTGGCCCGATAAGATCAGCAATGTAGAATTGTGGCAACGAACGAAGCAACAGCCTGTTGACCAAGACATTCTTCAGAGACGCTGGCGATGGATTGGCCACACCCTCCGCAAACCTAAATCCAACATCACCAAACAATCCCTCACCTGGAACCCCAAAGGGAAGAGGAAGAGAGGGCGGCCTAGAAATACCTGGGGCCGAGACTTGGATGCAGACGCCAAGCAGATGGGCAAGACGTAGTGACAGCTGGAGAGACTCGCCCGGAACCGTGATGCCTGGAAAGAGCTGGTTGGCGGCCTATGTCCCAGACGGGACCACAGGCGGAAGTGAAAGTGAAGTGATTTCTATGGGAGATTTTTTATTATTAGACTTAAATCTATTAAATACCATAAATCGGATCGATTCCAATACACACAGCACACCACACACAGCGATTATCTACAAAAGAACGTTTGAACCATGTCTGTACATTAAGCAGTTTGAGACATATTAATCGCAGAAATGTGTGGAAGAAGAACCGCCAACCGACAATAATAATAATAAGAAGAAGAAGTATGAGAGATAACAATACACAGTGCTTTCAAGCACTGTAGAATAATTGATTAAACTGTTCCTGGTACCATCTATTAACTTCACTATACTTTAAGGATTGATGGATTAAAAACAGCTATGAAACAATGAAAAAATGATCAACTACATATCCATACAAAAGCTGTAAATTAAACAAGTTCGGTAATCTGTAAATTTGTTAATAAATGAAGAAATCTAAGTCAAAATAAGTATGCAGGGTCAACCCTGCTCTGCTTGTGAAGATACAGTGGTGTGAAAAAGTGTTTGCACCCTTCCTGATTTCCTATTGTTTTGCATGTTTGTCACACTTAAGTGTTTCAGAACATCAAACCAATTTAAATATTAGTCAAAGACAACACAAGTAGACACAAAATGCAGTTTTTGAATGAAGGCGTTTATTATTAAACCCCGCCCCTTGTTAAAACATAACTTAACTATGGTTTGTCACACCTGACTTCACTGTCTCTAGCCACACCCAGGTCTGATTACTGCCACACCTGTTCTCAATCAGGACATCGCTTAAATAAGACCTGCCTGACAAAGTGAAGTACACCAAAAGATCCTTAAAAGCTACACATCATGAAGAGATCCAAAGAAATTCAGGAACAAATAAGAAAGAAAATAATTGAGATCTATCAGTCTGGAAAGGGTTATAAAGCCATTTCTAAAGCTTTGGGACTGCAGCTTACCACAGTGAGAGCCATTATCCACAAATGGTGAAGACATGGAACAGTGGTGAACCTTCCCAGAAGTGGCCGTCCGACCAAAATTACCCCAAGAGCGCAGCGACAACTCATCCAAGATGTCACAAAAGACCCCACAACAACATCCAAAGACTGTAGGCCTCACTTGCCTCAGTTAAGGTCAGTGTTCATGCCTCCACCATAAGACAGAGACTGGGCAGAAATGGCCTGCATGGCAGAGTTCAAAGACGAAAACCACTGCTGAGCAAAAATAACATTAAAAATCAGGAAGCGGGTCAAACACTTTTTCACACCACTATATGCTTTTTTTCATGCTGGACGGACTATTGGTTTGAATTTTTCTATTCTGACATAGCTAATTTTGAATTCCCTGTTTTATTTACTTATTTATTTAGTTATGTATTTATTTTTATCTACCGAACCAAAATTATATTGTCTTGTCCTTAGGTTGAACCATGTGTGAATGTGCAGGTATTGCCCCTTTGGCATTTTTCATTTCAGTCGTGCTTTAATGTGCACTTGAGAAGTTCTTATATAAATATCATTGTCCCTACAGGAGCTAACATTCTTAGTGTTAATGTTGCCATTGTTATTACTATTAGTGTTGTAGTTGTTGACAGTGTCATGTCCTATGTCTGTTATACACTGGTCAGGATGTTGTCATTCTTAGATGTAGTTAACTTGAATATCTTTTTACACTTGACACAATTTTTTTCTGGATTTGGCCAGAAAAATATAAACTTATAAACTTCTCCTCTCGCCTTGGTGCACACTAATGGTTTGAGCTCTAATTACTTCCCTTAACCTTGTGGCACTAGGCAAGGTTGCTCCCTCTCCCATTTGCCCTTTGCCTAAGCTATGGAACCATTAGCTTTTGCTATTCTTAGCGATTCCCAAAGTAATTGAGTGGACAGTGGTGGCCTCCAAATAAAATGTTATTGCTTTCTGCACTCTTTTAGCCGGAAGGCGTGTTTTAATTAAATTGCAACATACCACACCCCCATTTAATGATAATTGGCTGGCTAATATAGTAAAGTCCATCTATTTGGATAAAATTAGATGCCCATGTAGTCCCAACACCCAATACTTTCTTCAGACTTTCGCTTTAATCTGAGCTAAAGTATATGTGGCTGATTGGTTGCCTGCATATTATTTAACCCATTGTTGCTTTACCTCTTTTTCCCCTGTTTATTTCATTTTCCCCCTTCAGTGTTGATTGGCAGCTGTTGTGGGTTGATTGCGAGTTAGGTGCAAGTTCGTTATAGGTGGATGGGTGGGTTAAGAAGTTTTATGGGGAAATGCTTGTATTCATATACGTTTCCCTTTGATTGGCAATTTTAAACAAGGGCCTCTGACCGACAGAAAAATCATACCTTCCATGAGGCAGTATATCCACCAGTGAGGCGCAGCGTTGGGAAAGAGTTCTCAGCCAACTAAGCTATTTGATTTCTAATCCTGCCTCTGAGAAGTTGAGTTTTTTTTTAAAGTCAGCTGGGTTGCTCATCCATTTTGCAGGGTGCTTATGGGGAATTCTGCTCTTTAACACAATGCAGGAGTTCCTGGATCATGCCTTGGGCCAAGGTATCGACGCCCCAATGACAAATGCTGGTCATAGGTCCAGTTCTGTGTGCTTTTCAGATGGCTGACTCTTTGTCGTTGGAGTTCTGGTACTGTCTGTATCTATGTCTGTGTGTTCCCCCTAGGCTGAGGCTTCCACCTTCTACCTTCAGAGTGTCTAGGAGTGCCCACATATGCCAACAAGTAAACCACATATGCCAACATCGATACATCTTTACATATCCAAGGTAATTAGAAATAAAAGAGTTTCATTGTTTCTGTGTCCATAAATTCTGCTCATATGTCACTACAGCCAATAATATTCATTATTATCTGATATAATAAATAATATTAAGTAATGTATTGTAGTGTACATTCATTATGAGAGAAAGACAGAATCCAGACTGTACCTGCATACTGTCGAATCCTCTTTAGTTCTGTGGAAACTAATAAAACAAAAATATGATTTGTTTTTTAAAGATATAACTGTAATCTAATCAATATAAAACTTAAAAAAAAATAAGTATTTGGTCACCCACAAACAAGCAAGATTTCTGGCTCTAACAGACCTGTAACAACTTCTTTCAGTGAGACTCCAAACTCAACCATGGCCAAGACCAAAGAGCTGTCGAAGGACACCAGGAAGAAAACTGTAGACCAGCACCAGGCTGGGAAGAGTGAATCTACAAAAGGCAAGCAGGTTGGTGTGAATAAATCAACTGTGGGAGCAATTGTAAAAAAATGGAAGACATACAAGACCATTGATAATATCCCTTGATCTGGGGCTCCATGCAAGATCACATCCCATGGGGTCAAAATGATCATGAGAACTTGAGCAAAAATCCCAGAACTACATAGAGGGACCTAATGAATGACCTGCAGAGAGCTGGGACCAAAGTAACAAAGGCTACCATCAGTAACACACTACACCGACAGGGACTCAGATCCTGCAGTGCCAGGCGTGCCCCCCTGCTTAAGCCAGTACATGTCCCGGCCTGTCTGAAGTTTGCCAGAGAGCATATGGATGATCCAGAAGAGGATTGGGAGAATATCATGTGGTCAGATGAAAA
>JAJAGP010006030.1:0-25967 GCA_025084515.1 Ancistrus triradiatus | reverse complement strand
AAAATACGACTCAGTCAGTTTTTCGAGGTGTGAGGTAAAGGTAATCAAGATGGAGACATTTTTATAATCTTTACTAGCACCTCTTGACTGGCATTGGATTTATAGCACAGCATTCGGGTATATTGTCCTCCCCTTACCCTCTGTTTGTCTAGGTGGCGATTACTAGGCTAATAAATCGGATAATGTGGTTTGAAACACAGCCCTAAACCGCGAATTGCGTGTGAGCATAACATGAACAACATTTTGCGACAATTAGTGACCAAATTAGTAGACGTGTAAACGTACACGTTATTTTTTTTTGTAATATGAACGTCTGACAAAAACAAACCTCTCACACAAAGCAAACGTTGTATTTACTGAAAACTGATTCATTTTACGCCCCCTATTGAACAAAGGCAGTACTACAAAAACAGCACGCGCTACATAAAATCATCATAAAACGTTAAGCCTAACATTCGTTCGCAGTAGGTTAGCGCGATGCCGACCTCAGACGTTGGAATGTCTTCCCCGTGTCCGCGTGGGTTTACTCCTGGTGCTCCGGTTTCCTCCCAGAGTCATGCATTATGTTAATTGATTACACTGAATTTGTCTAGGTTCAAAGTAGTTTTTCGTCCGCCCTAAATAGCGATTGCTGCCGAAACTGGTGTTAAATAAACCAAATAAAACATTCACACCAATTCAGGCTTCCGAGGGAGCAGGGACCTAACCAGCAATACAGGGTGCTAGACGGAACCAACCCCACACAAGGCACCAGCCTATCGCACTCACACTGGGACACTAGAGACACCATTTGTTCTAATGCAGGTAGACATTGCACCAGCAATGGCTGTTAATGACAGGAGCGTGGAAAAATCAAAACTAGCCAGACAATACCACTGGGCTGATTTAGAGCAACCAGTTAACTTAATGAATGTGGGACGAAGTCCATGTGGACGACATGCCATCTCCACAGCGATGAGTTTGAATCCATACATTTCCATTTTTGAAGAAGTTGTGCAGGCACTCACTGGCCTATGGCACTCCGCTTTAAGCCGCTGTCACACTAGACACTGGCAGTTTGAGCCGCAGCGAAATAGGCAGGACCAAAGCAGTGCCAGAAATTTAGCAGCGCAGATGGTCAACCACAGCCTTGATCAGCGATACTGAATAAACATTGGAGAGGAGTAGTACTAACTTAACTTCTGCTTCTTCGGAGAAGGGCTGTGAAAGAACAGGTTGTGAGTTCAGTATATTCCCAGCTTGAGAAATCAGTAGGTCTGCTTGTTATATAGAGTGTCATGCCTTAGCTTTTCCTCCATTTTGGCTGTACAGTACTACTCTAAAAATAAAAATTTAAAATTTGTTAAATTTCATACAAATTAAGTTCAAACGTTTACCGACCACATTACGTTTTGTAAAACAGGATGTTGACTGGACATAGCCAGTCTTTTTATGCTACTGTATACTGAATGCAAACAATATGTCAATCTGTCAGATACATGGATGAAAACATGGGTAGAATGCTACCATCTACAGTGGTGCTTGAAAGTTTGTGAACCCTTTAGAATTTTCTATACTTCAGCATAAATATGACCTAAAATGTAATAAGATTTTTAACACGTATTAAAAGGAGATAAAGGGAACCCAGTTCTTTAACTCTTTAGCTCATGGATCTGCAGTGTTGATTAGCTGTTGAGGTGACCAAAATGTATTGTGTTAAAAGACATTTTTATTTTCTACAATAATTTAATATCATTAAGACCTTAGACATTAAAATGAACGGACGATAATCTGATGGTCGTTATATGGTGCACATGACTCACAAAATTCTGTACAAAGAACTAGTGTGACTGTGGCTTTAGGCATGGGGTCATGCACAAGGTGCGAGATGTTGATTGACTGGTGTACCAGACATGCACAAATAGGGAGCAGGGAAACCATTACAAACCACAGCCCAGCCACCAGCCCATTAAGTCCGCATAAACCTGAAAGATGCTCAGTGTCAATCTAGTTCATTTTATTGCATCAGCTAGATACAGGACCAACTATTAAACGATTGGACTGAGCGCATCATGAGTGATAGTAGCTGTACTGTGTCTATGCTTGAGACTCTTGACAACTAAGCAAGAATTTAAGCACCGGCTTTACATCCAGAACACAGCATGAGCCCTGTGCTCAGTCGCAGTCGTCATATTCTCAGAGGACAAACATTTCCATTCAGCATCATTACATTTACGGCCTGCTCTTGCACAACGTGGCTTAGTTACAGTTGACAGAAAGTAATCCATGAAGTAATTCTTGGCCTCTGGATGGCAAGTCGTGTAGCGTCTTTCCCTTTCAGGCCATGAGATTTAAGCGGACAGGAAACTGCACTGCTCAGCTTTTCATGGATGAAATGTGTCATGGCAAACGGCAGCTCAAAACAAACGGACCAGCAGGCAAAACGAAAGCGACAAGCACCACTTGGCTCTGTAGCTGCTTTATTGAGCACATCATCGCAGTACATAAAGCACAAGACATGTATGATGAACATTAAATACAAGCATTAAAACTGACCAAATAAAAAAAGAAATGATAAAAGCATGCTATGTACAACTCATCCATTATCAAACCAAATAATCACGGTGTTACGTGGATGGTTGAGCAAAAGTTGAAGGTTGCCCCGCGCTAGCTCACGCATGCACACGGTCACTTGCTCATCACACTGAGAATGTTGGCCTGTGGGAAATTGAATAAAAAACTTAAACTAAACGACAGTTCATTTTATATTGTTGCAATGTTATCTTCATACCTACTCCAACCTTCCTCTTACCTTAATGAAAGACGAAAAACGTTTATCTGTAATGCCTTCAATCCTCTTCAAATCCTCCACCTAGTTGAAATAAAAAGCATCAGTCATGAGCAGAACAATAATGCACCATCTGAGCAGGAATACACTACTGAACTGCGACAGTGTCCAGCACTCTGCTTCGCTCTCATCTCTACCTGTGTGAAATCTCCGTTGATCTCCCTCCAGCCCAGGATAAGTTTGGCTTTCTTATCGCCGATGAGCTGCAGGCTCTTCAGGTCTTTGAGTGAGCCAGAGTTAAGCATCTGAAGGATCTTCGTTTTTGACTGCTCTAGTATTGATGGGTCTATCCGGGACTCCCAGTTCATCTCACCTTCACAGATGTCGCCCAGATTCATGTTCTCCTTACCCTCTGAAATCTATATAATGGCAAAGACATCAAATCTATGACCTCAGTTTAGTATCGGTTAATTTTATCGATTCCAATTTTCGTTTCCAAAAATGGTAAAAAGGTAATTCGGTATAAACAATGTATTTGTTTTGTATATTTCAGCTTCGAAAGGAATCACTTCACATTAAAACGTACAAGTAAAAAGCTTAAAGTGGCTTAACATTCTAAAGCAGTGACCTAGGAACACCAAACCTCTCAGCTTCTACTGGTGATAAGCGTTATCTCCTGCTCAAATGATGAACATAAGTAAAATGGGTTTAAATGGGAAGAAAAAAATGCTCAGCATAAATATTATCTTCCTTTTGGATCACGTGTTCATCATTTCAGCAGTAGAGAATACTTCTTAACAGTAGTAACAGAAGTTTGGTTTTCCAAGGTCATTGAGTACATTATGACATTAAGCCACGTAAAGCTTTGCTCACAGATTCTCCTGGCTAACGCAGCTGTTGCGCTATTAGACCGCTGTCAGTCAAACACTGAATACTGAAGGTCGTCATGCTGGTGCTTCAGATTCTTTGCCATTTTAGAAGTGAAACATCCTTTACAACAGATCAGCGTTTCACACATACTGCATTTAGCATGTTCTCTGAAAGTGGAGCTGAACTTTTGAGTGCATTTGCGCTCCGATTTTCTGCTAATGCTATAGCGGAGCGTTCCAAAACAAAACCACCTGATAACATACGGAATCACATGACACACCGGCCCTGGCAGATAGATGCTTACTTAATACATACATACTCTCCTCTAATTGTGTCTGGGATTTTAAAGCATAAAATGCGTTAGTAGGAGCTGATAAGTGGAACTAAAATTCTATTTTCTTAACAGGTACATGGTTTTTGGAATTTTGGAACCGATTTCAATGCCCAACCCTGGTTTGGTTATATAATTGATTATTACCAGGGCTGTCAAATTCTCTCCTTCGGTTGTTCCTGTTAAGTCCTGAAACAGCAGATATGACCTACATATTAGCCTTGGCTCAGGTTTTATGCAGGATGCCCTTCCTGCCAGTTCATCTGGGCTTACGGATGAACAACAGTGGAGGGCACACGCACACACTGGGACACTTTTGTGGTAAAGTAAATAGAAGGGCTGGGCAAATAATTGAAATTTAATCAGAACAAGCTTAATTATTAATACTTGATTAATAATAGTAAATATACAAGGCATGAATTGTGTTGCTTCTTTGCTAGTCTACATGAAATCGATACTGCAAATGTATGAAATGGTGCATCAGTTTCATTTAGAGAGCAATGTTCCTGCATGGGGCTTTTATCTTGATGCACTGCAGCAGATTTAAAATTGCTAATCTAGTTTAAGCAAACAGGTAATGGTGTAAGGTGATCATTCATCATTAACTGCATGAGCCTTCAGTTCTGTTAATAAATACAGTTTTTCGTGTTTCAGATTTTTGGAACAGCACGCTTCAAGTGAAGCGCAACCATGGTCAAGAGACGGCATCAAAGTTACACCAATACTAGTCAGACATTCTTACTGGGTCAATTCAGTGAGACCAGTTAACCTAATCCATGTCTTAGGAATGTACCCCAAGTAAACCCACGCAGACACGGGGAGGACATGCAAACACCACACAGGTATAGTCCAGGGTCAGGATCGAACCAGGGATCTCTGGAGCTGCTTGCACCACCGTGCTGCCCCAATACCTAGTAAGGTGGGTAGTAATCAGATCTGTGCATCACTACTAAACAGGATGTCTATAAAGTGCATCATGGAGCAATTATTTTTTAATTTTTCATTAAACATTTGGGCTTTTAATGCAGTCTAATCACCAAGTTGGCACTAACAGGATTTCATGCCCTAGCCATGGCTTTTTAAAAATTATGCACTGCCATGAAAATATAATGAATAGAAAGGGTTTTGTTCTTCACTCACTTCAAAACCATTTGTCCACATATTTGATTATAGTGACAAAAAGACACGTTTAATCATGCTGACCTCTTTCCGAATCCTTTTCTTCTTCGTGTCAATAGTTTTAGGGTTACAAACTACAGTACACTGCTGAAGGGGCTGCACCTGAGACACTGCAAATATGAAAGACAAGAGAATATAGCCATTACAATTCAAAGTGGAATTCAATATGGATTACTTTATTAGGAGTACATTCATGTGCCTAAAGTCCTAAAAATGATTGATGTTCAGTATGGCCAAAACGTTTAATGTCAAAACTGCTATACTGTGTTAAGGGAATAATGACAAAAAAATAAAATAAAAAGCCGTGTGAATGAAGGAGTGGCAAAGCAAGCAATGCTCAAATCTGGGACGTTGCAGCAGGCCACAGCATATTATTTTTGTGATGCGTTTAGTCTGGTAAATGTGCAAAAAGTCTAGCATTGAGTCCTATGGGTTGCTGTGATGCATGAAAAACAGCTCTGAGCAGCATCTTCTCAGCAGGGCATGTCTACATTTCACTCGTGTGAATTCAGCATAGCGCTCAGCACGGCAAATTCATCTTTTGATTTTTGCAAGTTTGGGGAATACCAAGCCCGTTAATTAAATCTTTCACAGTTGAATTGTTCCTCATTACTCCTGTTTCGTATTACTGGTGCGTCTTACCCTGTAATGGGGTGACAACTGCTTGTTGTTTTTTGGGTCTGGATGCAACTGACTGTTTCCTCTGGAGTGGGAGCAGATCTGTTTTAAAGAGAGACTGACCGTTCCCTTTATCCTCCTTTATGCCTTTCACCTCACCCGGACCTGATGTCAGTTTGTTTAACATTTCTGCCTTTTCCTCCAGCTCCTTCTGCTTCTCCTTCAGTTTCTGTAGAGAACAGGGATTAAAATATTTACTGGATCTCTGGACCTTAAATAATTTGTTAGAGAATCTTAAAGCAAAACACAGAGAGAGAGAGAGACTTAGATTTGGCAGCAAAGTTCAAAGCAGTGAAAGTATCAAAATAGTACTTGTACTCAGGGGCAATGTTTGTGATCATGACAGAATGTGCTGAGCCTCCTAGCGAGTCCTGCAGGAGACGGGTGAGCTTGCTGTCCCTGTACGGCACGCGGCCTCCAGTACCCGTGTTTAGACAGTCGACTACTTTGCTGAGCGTGAAAAGGGACAGGTTGATGGCTCCGCTCTCTTTCAGGCGTATTCCCTGGTTGCCTGTGCGGCGGTTGTCCTCCGAGCCAGCCAGATCCACAAGATAGAGCTTCCCTGTTTGCTGTCGGTGAGGGGGAACACGCTGACTTTTCACCACCTGAAATGTCACCAAACAAAAAACAATTCAGTACATCCTCAGTCCTTTATAAAGTTGTTGCTCCCAAAGGCTAACAATCTACTTTACTGAAGATGAACCTTTTTGAAGATGAAAGTTTTAATTCTACTTCGGTTTTGCAGTTTTCCAAAAAAAATTACTATCAGGACTGTGACGGCTAGTGTTTAAGATACTGGACTGTGGACCCGAGATCCAAGATTCAAATCTCACCTACAGCTACTGGGTCCTTGAGCAAGAACATAGATGTTATACAAGGAGGAGACTGGTCACTGATTGAAATATGAATGAGACAGCCCGTAACAGCCAACACTGTAACTGTAGTACAGAAGCCCCGCCTCGTAATTAGAAAGAACCAATGGTCAGAAAGGGAGGGACAGCAAGATTTGGCCCCTTTGTAGTGGTGGGAAGCACATGCACAGTAAGCAGAATAACCATAAAAATCGTATTATTCTGTGTTAGTTGAACCCAGCAACGCAAGTAAGTGATACAATTTGTGTCACAATTTGTATACCAGCAATTCTACATATGTATTTTAAACGTTACTTTCTCTATCAGTTTCAGATATATAGATCTCTCCCCATTCAAAGTCTGGTTTTGTATGGCTGGAATTAACTGCCTGGCAGTGTTACCAAGATGGTGGTGGAGTGAAAAGACTTCTTATATTGACTTTGGCAAGAACTAGAGATGCACCGTTTGATCGGTGGAATCGGCTGATTTTCAACACGCTAGGCCATAACCTGTGACTGGCCATATAACAGTATATGACATCAGTGTGATATAATCGATTCTTTGCTAGTCACATTTAACTAGACAGTGGCACAAAACACAGCCACACCTGAACAGCACAGTGCTTTTACTAACTTTAATTCAGAACGTGTGTTTAACCTACAGAGTTCTAAACATGGCTCAGTTGCCCACTGATGAAGAAGCATTTGATTTCGGTCCTAATGAGGGTGTAGGCATTATTTCGGATAGCATGGAGCTCTTCAGAGCGTGCGGTTTGCAACACTGTACATGCATAGGGAAAACAAGCCAGAGAAAAAACTCCATAGACATTCAGAACATTTAATTTAATAAAACGTTAAAAACACCATCACCCCACTGAATACAGGTAATCCTCGGGTTGCGACGTTTCGTGGTTACGACACATCTCCCATTTACTGTATAAAGCCTTGTTTCGCACTTAAGTGGTTTTGCGTCGTAAACGTCATAACGCAAACTTCGTGTTTGGTTTGCGAGGCGAAAGAATACACGGTTATGTGGCTCGTTTTTTGATAATTACTGTGTTAGGATAGGTGTTAGGATAGGATGAGTGCTTACAGTTATTTACTTACAGTATGTACGCATGTTCTGACTTACATCGAAAATCGGTTTACGACGCCACCTAGGAACGGATCAATGTAGTAAGTCGAGGACTACCTGTATATGGATTTTGACAAAATCAACAAAGTCAAAGAGTTTAAAGCTAGTAAGAGCACAGAGCCAAGCTCAAACCAGCAGCCCCTGCTATCTTTCTTTAGCAAAGAAGAATTTTCCATCAAAAGAAGAGTTGAACAGAAATATTTCTGTACAGAAAGAATCGAAAACAAACAATGTTTTAAAAATCTGAATTGTCAAAAAAAAACTGCAAATCAGTGCATCTCTAGCAAGAACCCACAACTGCTTGGATAAGACTGGACTACATCACATCACTCAAGTTGCACTGGATAATGTGCAAACTGTAGCTGTTCTTAGCTGGCAGGAGTGGCACCCACTGTGGTCTTCTGCTGCTATAGAGCATCTTTTAAAGGTTCAATGTGTTCTGTCTTGAGAGATTCCTTTCTGCATTCCTCAGTTGTAATGAGTTACTCTTGCCTTACAATAAGTTTGAACCAGTCGGGCCATTCTCCTCTGACATCAAAAAGGAATTTTTGCCAAGAGAACTGCCTCATTGGATATTTCCTTTTTTTCCCCCCCACTGACCATTCTCAGTAAACCCTAGACACGGCTGAGAGTGAAAGTCCCAGATGATCAGCAGTTTCTGAAATATTCAGACCAGTCAATCTAGCACAAACAACCACACCACATTTAAAGTCACTAAAAACACCTTTCTTCCTCATTCTGATGTTCGGTTTGAACTTCTTCAGGTCATCCTGCCCATGTCTACATGCCTAAATGCATGGAGTTGCTGCCATGTGATTTATTAGATATCTGAATTAACAAGCAGCTGAACAGGTGTACCTAATAAAGTGGAATAAAAGCATATATAAAGCATACATGTAATAACTTGCATTAGAATTCCATTTGTTCACTGGACATTTAGAAAACATAAGAACACATTAAAAATACACAGGTAAAAACAATATGCTCTTGTCTTGTATATGAGACAGACACGGTACATTGTTTTTCACACCACTCATTCCCAGCAGGCAAAGTAAGTGCAAGTGGTTTGTTGCAGGGTGAAAATTGATCTCAGCACCAGCTACCAAATCATGGTTTACCACACAGAGACCATGACCTGTTAAGATGCTTTAAGCAGAAAGACTCAGCATGTAGCTACATAGAACAGGACTGATAGGGTTACCTTAATAAGGAGGATTGCATGACTGCGGCTGGAGCGCTGGTTGAGCTTCGTGGAGGCAGTAGTGCGGTTCAGGCTGGCGGGGACGAAGTGAGAATGAAAATCAGAGAAAGAGGAGAGGGGGGTTTGAGTCAAGCCTGGAATGACGATGTTTTTATCCCTGTTTTCACGAATTGGCAGATCCTGAGAACTTGGAGACAAAAGGTCCAAAACCTGCAAAGGCAAAACAAACACTTCAGTGCACAATTAATAAGGTTACCTCGGCACTTGAAAATTTCGCAACTCATTGATTTCGGTTCTTGACGCATTTTGACTAGTCACTTGTTCGGACTAATTACATTTACGTTATTCCTATGTAGCGACCTATGATTTTCACAATGTGGAGAATATGGATGGAATCGCAGAATTGAGAAAAAAAAAATAGACTTCAGATATAAAGACCGAAATGCACAGAGTTTGAAAATCTAAAAGGGAGTGTGACTCGCCCTAACGTAATCGGCTGATCAGTCTTACAAACAATCGTCGTTTGTTCAGACAAATCAAATTTACATTATTCCTTATGTAGGGCCCTATGATTTCCGCACGGAGGGCATCGCAGAACTGAGGGGAAAACACTTCAGATATAAAGACTGAAATGCACAGAGCTTGAAAATCTAAGAATGAGCATGATCAGCCTTAACCAGTGATGGCCTGATCAGTCTTGTGTATTGAATTGTGCTGGTCACATTTAACTTGCGCAGTGCACGACGGCGCCAGCAGCACAAACACAGCAACACATGAACAGACCAGAATAGTGGAAACCATGAATGGGAAAAAATGAAATGGAATTTGCAAAAAAAAAAAAATCCATATCAGGCGGCCTTACTTATGGGTAAAATTCTCTGTACATGTCATTTTGGGCACAAAGCACCCTCTGGAAGTGTCGAGGTACCACTGGATTTAGAACAATATACAATAATGACATATCCGCAGAGACAATATTGCTTTGGCAATAGTATTGTGCCGTTCACACCTGCAATAATGATAATAAAGCACAAAGGTGCCAACTTCATAGATACAGAGGGAAATAGCAGTGTACCAGTCTCAATTCAATTCAAACAGGCCTATATAAAACTATGGCGTTTTCTTAACGCAGTGAGAAAGCATCATATCAGCGCAGTTTGTCAGTTTTAGAGCCGGAACTATCATTATCAACAAACAGTGCTGATGATGGTAATGAGCTCAACATCATGTGCCACATATCCACAGTAATAAGGTTATTATCACAGCCCTAAGTGTGAGTTAATCTAGGTGCATGCTCCTACCATTAAAGGTAAAGTGGTTATTGTTTGGTTAGTCTCTTTATCTCATTACTGTTACAAGTAGGGTCGAAGTATGGAAACCTGAATCCGATTTGGAACCAGTTTCCCAACTCCAAGAACTGGGTATACATTAGGAAAAAAAACCCAGACATTCGATTCAACTTATCAGTTCCTACAAATGCATTATATGCTTTAAGTACACGGTCAAATTAATGTGACCAAAGCTTATCGTGGTTTTATGTCCTAAAACAATGACCTAAGAACACAAAACACTTAAATACTACTGGTCATAAGTAATCTCTACTGCTGAAATGAGGAACGTGTGGTCCAAAGGGAAAGTAGTAATTTTTATGTTAAACTTTTCTCTTCCCATTTATAACCTATAGTAAAACACTGAAGGGAAAGTAAAAATGATTATGTTCCCTTTGGACCACGTGTTAATCATTTCAGCAGTAGAGAGTACTTATCACCATTAGTAATTGAGAGATGTTCGATGTTCCTACATCACTGCTTTTTACTTACAATAGGTTTAAACGATACCCAACCCTAGCTAAGTGTGCATTTTTTATGAATATATTACATATAACTCATTTGTAAGACACAAAACAAAAAGGATGTCACAGTTTGCTAAGCGGTCATTTAACAAAAAATGAATAACTCTTTATCCTATACATCCAAATAAGCATCATGCTGGCCAGTATTACCTTTTCATTGTAGATTTCTAGATAAGACATGGCTACAGAGAACTCCCATTCATCTTTGTCCTTCTCTTGTGTGCGTACTTGTTGGAAAACCTCTCGTACAGCTCTTGGGATCACACCAGGCTGCTCCTGATTGCCCAGCATGGTGTGGGTCTTACCTACCAAAGAATACATCTTAGTACAATCTGAGGTGAAATGTATGACTTAAGAAAAGGCTTTCTACAAAGTAAATACAAAACAGACGCTATTAGAAACCTAGACTCAAAACACCAAATGTACGTGTCATACCTGCGCCAGTGGGTCCGTAAGCAAAGACACTAGCATTTTGGCCACTAAGAATGTGAGGAATAATGGGCTTCACCGAGGACAAGAAGACTTCCTGCTGTGTGGTTTGCTCTCCATGGAAAACATCAAACCTAAACAAAATACAAAAATCACAAACTTGCAGTAAGGCATCACAACAATCCTGTGCAAACACCGCACATGAACACAATGTTTTCTCTCTGTCTGTCACCAGCAGGCAAAGTAAGAGCGAGTGGTGGTGTTGCAGGGAGAAAATTGATCTTAGCACCAGCTACCAAATCTTGGTCTACCACACAGAGACCACGACCTGTTAAGATGCTTGAAAGGGCCCAGAAGGCAGGAGTGATTATCTATGGGAGAAGCAAAAGGCATGAACCACTAACTGATAATGCAGCGTCTCCGTGGCATTCCTCCAGTTGATGATCTCCAAGGTTTGAGGTCCCAGTCCTCTGACACAGGGCCCTTCACCCTTCTCATCTTGCTTGTCCATGTAGGGTCTTAGCCGAACCGCTACACGAACCCTTGAGGTTCGCTTAGATGTAGAGCCATCGTTTATTTCAACACGCTGCGCCATTTCTAACATGAAAAGAAACAAGGAAGTCATAAGAGGGAGAATTATTAAATGCTGCTAACTGCACTTGTCTTTGAAGGACCCATATACCCTGTACATACAGGGCTCCACAGTGCAAGCATTTTGCTCACATTTGCACCTTCTTTTAAAGAAACGTGTTTGGAATATTTATTTAGGAGCACTTGAACGAGCCCAGATATTAATCTGGTTAATGAGACAGCAGCCAGAGCGTGGCCAGGTCATTTACCGGTGCTCAAGCACCGAATGTTTGGAGTGTAGCCCTGGATATAATTTTTTAACATTACACCTAACATTTACCATTAAAACCTTTACATTCATTTTAGCATAACAGCCAAAAGCAGCGAACGCCTGTCAGGTCTGTGTGTGCGCTTGTGTGCCACATATCAGTCATATCAGCATTAAAACTTTTACATTATGTTTGAAATAAAAAATATTTACCATTACAAACATTAAATTTATAGCCTACTGAATGGTGTAGGGTTTTGCTACAAATTCTTAACAGACATTGGGCATGCAGTACAAAAATCAAAGACGATTGTTAAAGCATTATTATTAATTTTTTAAAAGTTAATACTATGTGATGTTGGATTTTGTCATGTACTCCTGTTAATTTCAAATCAGGAGCACCAGTGATCCCTGATGTATCTAAAATGGCACCCTTTTCATTATTCCCCGTTATTCATCACCAGACATGGTAATGGTGGTCAACAAATTCAAAGTTTCCTTATATGCTTCATTCATTACTGTGATTAATATCATGCATTGTGACAATGTCTTTAATTATCATGATAAAATATTTTTTACCATATCGCCCACCCCTAGCTTAGGGTCATTAATAATTACCATGGCTCTTCTCAGTACAACTCTTCAGTAAAGCTCAACAAAGATGTTGATGGCCGACTATTTTCCCCGCTACCTTATTAAATCCTGGCCAATTTATTCTTATTTGCTAATGTCAGGTGTCCATACTACCCACTAGGGGTGGGCAACAAGGTAAAAATTACATCACAATAATCAAAGACATTTTCACGATACATGTGATCGCAGACTAAATCAGTAGCAAGATTCCTAAAAACTGCATATGCTGCATTACATCCAGTTAAACAGGACTAATTACACACTTTGTAATGAAATATGGAGTAGGTCAGTGTTCTAGAAGTACTGATGACATCCTCAATATGCTCAGAAAAGCGCATCTACCACGATACAGCGAACTATCGTCATATCGCCTATCCCTACCTTACACAGATACTAAACACAAGTATACTCCGTATCAGGCTGACAAATGTTTCCCAGAATATTATTTCTATCCCCCAATTTCCTTCTTAGATACACTCTGACTAACCCTCTTACAGATAAATTCAGCTGCTGACCCATATATGTGCACAGGTACTTGAAGCAGTGGACAGTTTCCACTGGCTAATCATAAAGTGTAAGAGGTGGGAGGGAATCTGTAGGGTGTAAAGTAAGCTCTTGGGTTTAACAACATTACCAAGGAGCCAGATTTACACCAATGTCCTGATTTCGAAACCTGACCAAAGTGATCATAGATATCATTCTTCTAAACTAAGGCCACAACATCTGCAAATTTAGTTCGCTTAAAATTATTCTCCTTTAAGACCATCTCATTGGTGTACACAGAACATAGTAATGGTGACAGAACCCCTACATTTAAAATGGACTAATAAAAAACCAACTGAGGCCAATTTGTTAAAAAAAAACATCCTTAACCCAGTGCACAAGACCCAATTAAAAGCTGAACTAAAATCAATAACAATAACTCATACACAAGTCCTAGTATGCCATAAATTACTAGCTACCATCATCATGGTGAGAGTAACATCTCACCATCAACAGCGAACCGGGAAAGGAAGGATGCAAATGTTTTTTATTATTATTATTATTAAAAAGTAATAAATGTATTCTGATGAAACACACTGTCCACTCAAAAGGTTGTGTGCTATTTTAAACATAGGGAAAAACTATGTACTTTGAGTTAAATAAAACAGCAATTAATGCGATTCAATATTTAGGCTAGCTTTAGTCAATTCAGGAATCTTACATGGTAGATTTTAACACAACATGCAAAGACATTACTGTACACTTTCGGGTTGAAAAAGGACCAACCACAAAAATACAAAAATTATTTTCCACTTAATGATGTCTGAGTGTTTACTGTGAGATCAAATATTCTCTGTAGGTTCAAATCCAGACTCTGACCAGGGCAACACATGAACCTGATGAACTGTTGCAGATGATCAACTAATGACTAAAATTAAAACAAACAAACAAAATAAAGACAGAAAACAGAAACGTGTTACTTTGAATTTTGTATCAGACACTTCAATCGTTATGATTTTATCTTCGTGCATGAGAAAACTAAGTGAATTTCCCTGATTCCATATCTTACCCCTGCAGTAATAAGCAATGATGACCAAAAAGTAACACGGGTCTCACGAGTGCATTAGCTTTGTTCTTGCTAATTTTATGGCCAATTGTTTATTGTTAGGACCATTAAAAGCTTAATATTTAGCAGTTTTTGGCTTGGCCCATTTGTAGCCCGGGAGTGTAGTTACCAAAAAGGTTATTCCAGGCCCATAATCGTTACAGCCAATGAGACTCACGGAAGACGAGCAAAAAACAAACATTATCATAAAATCAATGGACCATAAAGATATGTTTAATCGTGTCGTGGTAGAACGAGTTGCTTATCTCTTCTGGATTGTTATGAACTTGAGCACACTAACTACCCTATATAAGCTCATTAGTGCTGGTGGGTTAGCTGGTGAACTCTCATGGTCTTCCTGGTAAAACTGGTCGTTGACCAGCATACTGGGACGGTGGGTTAACAGCCTGGCTTCTACTGTCTCCGTTTACTGCATTTATGTCGCATAAACTTTAAGAAACACCAGCTTTATACACTCGGTACGGCTCGATACATTTACAATAACAAGCGTTATAAATGTAACGGACGTTATCTCCTCTAAGCTATTCTTCCGTAAACGTGTAAACAAATTTAACTCGACATAAACCGAACTTACCAGTTAATAACCGACTCCAAACGTCATCTGCGGTGACTATAACATAATAAAATCAAACTTTTAAAGACTATGTACGTTAAATATTTATTAGAAACAATAGGGCGCGTACACCGCCAAACGCTAGCTAGGTTCAAATCAACTGAAGCCCGCCCACTTTTGAAAGAATCGACCAATCGTGTAGGACTTCTTCCGTTACGTCGGAGGAGGTGGTGAATATCGCCACCTGTCGTAAGTAGTGGTGTGCGAAAGTGCAAAATATATTCCGCCGAATGGGTGACGTTTGCTAGTTGTAACTCTTTAAAAATAAACTAATTTTCTAAAGTTCTTTCAACACTGAATCTAACAACACATATATTTAACTATTGATAAAGGGTACTGTGTCAATTTCAGGCAACTTTATTTTATTTTTGCATTGTTTCTCTTGGCTTTCAGCACAGGATTAGCAAATACATCAAATGTAAACACATGGCGTACATACTACTAGCATTAGGACACGATTTAGCAACGATTTATCAAAATTTGTATTTTTTTTACAATAAACAAGTAACAACTAAAAATAATTGGAGGTAACAGGATAGTAAATTGAGATTTTCTCAATCATAGTTTCAATATCATCAAATACAGGAAAAATAAGAGAGAACTAACTTTTGGTCTTGGATGGTCTTCAGAAGATCCAAATGATACAACTTCATACTGAACATGTGACTTGTGGTATGTTCAATAATTTTCAGAAGTGGGAACATGTTAGGGTAACAGGACTGTGTGCAAACCTGGTGATATGACTAAAATCTGTATTTTAAGGTATATCTTTATTGGTTTCTTATGAAAAAAAAACATTGAAGGCATATGGAGTGACACAACAATACAAAAAAAGGTTTTAGAAGGATGTTATTCGTTATATTTTATTGTAAAGTGTAATGTTAGAAACCAGGGACAGTTAACAAATGCTATTTTCAGTGTTGTAGGTACACACACACTAACACACTAAGGGCACTTTAGACACACCGGTTAACCTAACACACAGGTGTTTAGAATGTGGAAGGAAACTGGAGTACACAGAGTAAACCCATGCAGACACGGAGGACAAGCAAACTCCACAAAGGCGGAGTCCGGCGTTGGGATCAGTCCGGGGTGGTAGCCTAGCTGGGTAAGTTACTGGACTATGGACCAGAAGGTCCAGGGTTCAAATCCCACCTCTGCCAAGCTGCCACTGTTGGCCCTTAACCCACAATTGTTTGGATTGTAAGATTGTATCATTTGTAAGTCGCTCTGGATAAGGGCGTCTGCTAAATGCTGTAAATGTAACCACGGATCTAATCCAGCTGATGTGCAATTACCTGGTACAGATCTAATCCAATTACCTGTGAGAGACTTTGAACAATTGCTGGGTCATTACTTGGTTGTTAGTGTGATCTAACTAGTAACTGACTAATAATTTTACAGTACAGCTTAACAATAGGGACAGCTATGGATATAGGAAATTGTAGCCGGCTGATCCGAATGAGAATTGTTTATTACAGGTATTGCACTGCGACTCCCAGCATCTCCTGAACACCTTGTTTTAGACCAACATTTACCCCTCAATTACAACGTATTACTGAGTTACAAAACAAAATTTAAGCCAAGAGCCACTGTACCTTTAGGTTGGGTTTACTGCAGCAGAAAATATATCAACTGTACAAGTTCACTTGTAAAAGGGTTACTTTATTAAAATATGAGTAATTTAAAGCATAAATATGCATTTCCTATGTACACCATCAAACCACTTCAAGGCATTTGACTGCCTTTTTATTTTCACAAAGTATTAATGCTTTACAACTCTTTACAGCTAAATTCTTAATTCTTTCAGAATGAATCTTTGTCCATGTGCAAAATACATCAACATTACATCATTACAGAGGGGAAGCATTTCCCTTTGTACTAATGAATCTAAAAATATTATACCTCTAAAGACTGTACAAGTAATCTATTTTCCATTTACATTATTATATCTTATGTTTAGATGGCAATATTAAAGGACGCACCAGCATACAAAAACTCCAAGAACCTGAAACGTTCTAGCTAAAATACAACTTTCTTTCTACACTCACATTCTTAAGACTGCAGTTAGAAGGAATAGACTATCTTAAACCACTTCATGAATTCCAGCTCTGAATAAATGGTACTATAGCCACTAGACATTACAGTGAGGTGAACTATATCCTTGGTGGCTAGTAAGTACTGTAAGGACACGATACTCTGCTTCTGTGGAGCAATCACAACATGCACAGAATTGATCATGTCCGAGACTGCCTGAGAATACAAAATAAAAATGACATTTTCCAGAACTGTTAACTGTTGTCATTCCTGTTTTTGCAAGCTACGTTTAGTTTCAATATAAATGACATAATTCTTCTACCAAAATCTCACAGTCAGCATATTCCATTCGAATACTATTGTCAGTGCGTGACTATTTTCCAATATGATCACTTACACTGATCAGGTAAAAAGAATTTGTTGCCCAAAAATGGCAACATTGTTCACAGTAATGACACTAAGTAAACCTTATTGACCTATATTAATTATTAGCAGTATTATCCAATTTTGATAATATATTCCTCTGACTAAGGGGGAGGTTTAACACAGACTAACAAAAACCCTGCCTGAAGCAGAATTTACAATTGCCTTTTGAGATGTAATCTCAAATCATTTGTTTACATATGGAAGATGGTCTCAAATTCATTAAGCACAAATTCAATGATCTGGTTCTGGAAGACCATGTAAGTGGTTATGTTGGCGGACTCCACTTCAGGCTTGAGCAACGTCGGTCCAAAGACGATAGCTATATTCTGCACACTCATCCTGTTCTCCTCTCCATGCTCAATAACACTGAAAAAGATGAAACAGGATGAAAGTGAATCAGAGATTTCCATCCTCATGGACCCACAAAGAATGAACTGAACTATAGTCTCATAGGTTACATCTGATTCTTCGTTATTGAGACAAAACCAGATCTATGGAGCTAATTTAGTGCAAATTCTGTAAATATCATACAATTTGCAAGCAAACAAAACTCTATGTACAAATACGCTACAAACTATGACTCCCTAACACACAAACAACCCAGACTGTTATATAGAAATATATTATGTTCAGGGGGGTTTCTAGACTACTTCTTATACTGGGGCACATAATTTAGAGGGGCACAGCTGTACCCATCTGCTTGTCAGTCATGGATGAGAAATGAAGAACAAATTAACCCTAAAAATTTGTATTAATTGCATTAACTAAACATATAGTTAAGAGCTATTGTTAACTCATCCGCAGTGTGGCAGTCTTTCTTTTATACATTTGAGGATCTCCATTACTCCATGAGAAAAACCGAAAGCAAATGGCTCAGACTGAAATTGCGTTCAAGCTTTTGGAAAGACTCTGCAGCATGTACTGTCTGCAGTGAATAGTGTCCTGTGGTTCTGCTCAGCAATCCAGGATAAAAATTGATCTTTTCCCCCGCAATCTTGGTGGGGCACAGCAACATTTTAAGTGGGTCCTTTGAACATGTTTTACAAATACAAAAATAGCAGTTAAATAAAGCATGGTTTTCAAATATCACGTTTCGTAAACACGTACAACCAGTTTACAAATGACTTTTGTGAATCACGTGACTTTGGCAATATGAACAGTAGGTGGCGGTGTGGGTGCACTTGAAGATGTGACTGCGCGTCACCATATACAGGTACAATATTCAGCGTGTATTTGTCAGACAATCTTGACGGAAGTTTGTGTCCGCTGTAAGTGTGCCAAAAGTCACATACTTCACAAATGCCATTTGTAAAACAGGTTGTATGGGAATATTTGAAAACCATGATTTGTCTGATTACTAGTTTTTGTATTTGTAAAGGTTATATTTGCAACAGTCACGTTATGTATTTGTAAAACCTACTCAGTGTTTTTGAGAATCGTGTTTTGTATTTGGACATCGTATTTTGTATATGTAAAACAATTAGAGAGTTTCGGTTTGTATGTTGCGTTTTGTATTTGTAAAATACACTGTATTTAGAGAGTTGTATTCTGTATTTGTACACCACGTTTTTTTATTTGTAAAATTAGAGAGCTACAGTGGTGCTTGAAAGTTTGTGAACCTAAAGTAGATAAAGAGAACCCAGTTAAACAAATGAGACAAAAATATTATACTTGGTCATTTATTTATTGAGGAATATGATCCGATATTACATATTAGTGAGTGGCAAAAAGTATGCGAACCTCTAGGATTAGCAGTTAATTTGAAGGTGAAATTAGAGTCAATGGGATGACAGTCAGGTTCAAGTAGGCACCCTGTTTTATTTAAAGAACAGGGATCTATCAAAGTCTGCTCTTCACAACACGTTTGTGGAAGTGTATCATGGCACGAACAAAGGAGATTTCTGAGAACCTCAGAAAAAGAGTTGTTGATGCTCATCAGAAATGGTTACAAAACCATCTCTAACGAGTTTGGGCTCCACCAATCCACAGTCAGATTGTTTACAAATGGAGGAAATTCAAGACTATTGTTACTCCCCAGGAGTGGTCGACCAACAAAGATCACTCCAAGAGAAAGGCATGTAATAGTTGGTGAGGTCACAAAGGACCCCCAGAGTAACTTCTAAGCAACTGAAGGCCTCTATCACATTGGCTAATGTTAATGTTCATGAGTCCACCATCAGAAGAACACAGAACAACAATGGTGTGCATGGCAGGGTTGCAACGAGAAAGCCACTGCTCTCAAGGCAACGACTCTAAGCACACAAGTCGTTCTACCAAAGAATGGTCAAAGAAGAATAAAGTTAATGTATTGGAATGGCCAAGTCAATGTCCTGACCTAAATCCAATCGAAATGTTGTGGAAGGACCTGAAGCGAGCAGTTAATGTGAGGAAACCCACCAACATCCCAGAGCTGAAGCTGTTCTGTACGGAGGAATGGACTAAAATTTCTCCAAGCCGGTGTGCAGGACTGATCAATAGTTACAGGAAACGTTTAGTTGCAGTTATTGCTGCACGGGGGGGTGTCACACCAGATACTGAATGCAAAGGTTCACATACTTTTGAGACTCACTAATATTGGATCATTTTCCTCAATACATAAATGACCAAGTATAATATTTTTGTCTCATTTGTTTAACTGGGTTCTCTTTATCTACTTTTAGAACTTGTGTGAAAATCTGATGATGTTTTAGGTCATATTTCTGCAGAAATATAGACAATTCTAAAGGGTTCACAAACTTTCAAGCACCACTGTATGTCTGTATTTGTACATCGCGTTTTGTATTTGTAAAACACTCTGTATTAGATAGCTGTGTTTTGTATTTGTACACTGTGTTGTTTGCAAACAGTATGATATTTACAGAATACGTTCTGTTTATTTGCAATGTTTTGGCACTTAATGAGCTCCGTACAGATCCCTGGTTAACACTTGTTATCTAGATAACAAAAAAATTATGAACTGAACTCTCAGTTCAAGAAACAAAAAGCTTACTTCCGTAAATGGCCGAACAGCACCTCCATCGTGTCGTGATTGGGTGCTGGTAAAGACTTTACTAGATCACTTATATATGACACCCTGCAGTTGTAGTCTGGAATTTCTAGAGGAAATCAGAGAACAGCACAAAAATGCCATTAATCTTCGTTTACCGTTCAGTCTAATGTCACTCATCATTACTGATGATCACTGGCCATCATTACTGCTCATACTTACTGATGCCCTGGACAAAGCTGTTGAAGTGACTATAAGGGAACAAAGGCTCTTGGAGTTCTCTGAAGAAAAGCTTCAGCGCTCCTGTGATAACATGGATATCCCAGTTGCCATCGTCCAAGTCTAGATCCTCTGCTGAAGTACACAGGCAAGTTTAAGGATCATTCATTATAAACAATATAGGATAACTTAGGTAGCATAACATACTTCACATCACAGCCTAGCCTAGCAGAGCTGGCAGAAGCTCTGTCAGATTAAAGAACAGAAAATATAAAGAAAGTCAGACCGGAGATGTAAAAGAACAGTATTTTTGTATATCCATCATTGTCAGGAACCACCTGAGATTCAACCTCAGATGCAGACAGGATGGGATCACTCCTAAGAGTCTGCAAATGAAATCGTCAGTAAAGGGTACCGGGCTAACAAGAAAGAACGTCCATCCCTGGACCGAGGACGCGGCCTCAGAGTACACCTCTCACCATCTTACAATGGAGCCATCGGAGCCCTTCCCCAATCCTGTGTGAATGGCACACATGGCCGTTGTCGTTAATGTCGTAAATGTCAATCTGCATATTAAACTGATCACCGGTCCCATTGTTATTCAATGGTGCTGGTACCAGTCGTTATGCAAAGGTGCTGTATATCAGGTTGGGGAAGTTTTCCAACTGCTGAGACTGAGGAAGTCACTTAGATGAGTGACGAAACGTTTCTCCAACAAAATCTATGTCCAGATGAACAGATTCAACTTCTTGGATCCATAATTGTTGTTTTTTTCTGAGCTTTTTAAATTTTTTGTTGGCATTAAGTTGGAGTCTAGTTGATTCAATGACCCCAGAATGCTACCATCTTCTGCAAATTTCCAACAGAGATCATTGGAGTCACTTTTTTCCTCTTAAACTTCACTTCTTTACTCTAGAAAAGGAGTCTTTGTAATTTCTGTATAAAGATTTTTTATGAGCCTCTTCATAATTACATCCCAGTGAAACATAATCTCATATGTTTTAATGCAAAACATGCTAATTAATGACAAATACATTTTTGGTTAAGATTGTATTGTAAGGTTGAATAGATACCATGATCCGCCTTAAAACGTAGCTTTTGAATAACAGCCAAGTTCCCACTGACTCTGTAAATTCCATCAACCCCCAAACCTGCGAGACAAGGATGAAATTAGGCAAGCTGATATTGTTTAGCCATTTAAATATTGATCCTAATATCCAATCTAGGATTGTACAGAATACCATACCTCTCTTCTCTACTGTCCGGATGCACTTCTCCACAAACCTAGGTACAGTAGTTCTCTCCTGGGTACAGAGGTTTTGTAGGTCACAGCCAAACACGTTTTCTGTGTCAGACGGAGGGAAAACATCAGTTATCAGCAGAAATAAGTCCAGTCAACCCAGAACGGCTGTGAGACCAGAAGCAGTCCTTTTACCTCTGATGTAGCCCTTCTCCTTGACTGACTGCAAAGTAGGCCTCTTGAGCAGAAATTTGCGGAGCTTGTTGCGGACCTTCTTCTGGTCTGCCTCAGACACGGAACCAGACGAAAGATGTCTGCTACCTAATGGTGAAAGTCAGACACAGGATTAAACATTCTGGTTCTGTGCCATAGTAAACATAAATTTGATCATTTTAATTACCAGTGCTCATTCTTCGTTTGTCGACGCCTGATCTGTCTTCCTTTTCTGTGGTGGGGACCTTGTCACTGATTTCCTCTTCATCGTCTGACTGGTTATGATCCATATCCTGAGAGAGAATGTAAAAGAAACCAAAGCAATTTAGTTCAATTTAGTACTTTAGGCGATGCTTAAGCTATTGACAAAAGAACAAGATGTAAAATGATACTACTGCAGGCTACTGTGTTCTGTCTACTGTGTGAGCGTTCTGTTCGCATTTGTGCCTTCTTTTTAATTAATTGCGAAAGGAACAATTATTTAGCAGCACTTGAGCGAGACAAGATCTTTGCCTGAATGCGTCAGCGCTTCATCGGGTCAGTCTCATCACGCAGTGAGTGCCCTTGGTGCCTACTTGCCATGTAGGGTGTTCTCTATGTAGAGCTTTCTAACCGACAATGAAACCCTAAAACTGGTTAATGAGACAGTCTACTGAGTTACTCTGATTGTGTCACTGATTGTATTTCACTCTCTCTGCACTGGGCCAGTGTCTTTCAATTAACCTTAAGGCTTTTTTGGAAGGAAAATCATAACACAAGCAAATTGAGACCCAAATGTGAAACAGATCCCATGTACATTGAAGCTAAATTAGGGGGACTAACATGAGTGAAAATGGTACGCCCTTCTGTATTAATTGTGGTTAAGCACAGACAACAGGTGCAGTGGCATTCAACAAACATTTTATTTAATTGTCTTTCCACAATAATTCAATTAGATTTTATACATAATGCATTGGGGGCCAAAAAAGTATTTAGTCAGTCATGATTGTGCAAGTTCTCAGACTAGAAAATAATGAGAGAGGTCTGTAATTTTCATCATAGTACACTTCAACTATGAGAGACAAAATTAAGAAAAAAAATCCAGGAAATCACCTTGTAGGATTTTTTGTAAAAGAATTTACTTGCAAATTATGGTGGACAATAAGTATTGGTCAAAAACAAAATTTCATCTCAATACTTTGTAACATAACCTTTGTTATTCAACGTTCCTGTAAGTCTTCAGCAGGTTTGCACACACTGTAGCCGGTATTTTGCCCATTCCTCCATGTTTGATCTCCTTAGAGCAGTGAATTTTTGGGGGCTGTCGCCGAGCACACGGACTTCTTTCATCAACTCCCTCCACAATTTTTCTATGGTGTTGGTCTGGAGACTGGCTGGCCCACTCCAGGACCTTGAAATGCTTTTTATGGACCACTCCTTCCTTCATTGCTCGAATGGTGTGTTTGGGATCACTGTCAATGCTGGAAGGAACCCAGGGGGCCCCACGTTCCATCTTCAAATGCTCTCAAACTGATGGAAGGAGGTTTTTTGGCGTACGATCTCACGGTACTGGCCCGTTCATTCTTTCCTTAACACGGGATCCTGTCCCCTATGCGAAAAACATACCCAAAGCCCTGAGTTCCACCTCCCTGCTTTCACTCACAGCAAGTATACCTGTTCTTTGGGAATGCAACTCAAGCCATTTCTTCTTCCTCCAAACATGATGTCCGAGTTTGAGTTCCATATTCTCTCTGTCAAACTTCAGATGTGACATGTACTGCTTTAAGGCATGGGGGACAACGTCTGGCACTGCCAGATCTGGAGTCCCTCTCGGCGTAGTGTGTTACTGATGGTAGCCTTTGTTACTTTGGTCCCAGCTCTCTGCAGGTTATTCATCAGGTCCCTCCGTGTAGTTCTGGGATTTTTGCTCACCGTTCTCATTATCATTTTTGAGAGAGTGAGATCTTGCATGGGGCCAGAAATCTTGCTTGTTTGTGGGTGACCAAATACTTGTGTCCCACCATGATTTACAATTAAATTCTTTAAAAATCCTACAATGTGATTTCCTGGATTTTTTTTTCATTGTGTCTCTCATAGTTGAAGTGTACCTATGATGAAAATTACAGACCTCTCTCATCTTTCTAAGCAGGAGAACTTGCACAATCAGTGGCTGACTAAGTACTGTTTTGCCCCACTGTACATAAAGTAAATACA
This sequence comes from Ancistrus triradiatus, assembly GCA_025084515.1. Lineage (NCBI taxonomy): Eukaryota > Metazoa > Chordata > Actinopteri > Siluriformes > Loricariidae > Ancistrus > Ancistrus triradiatus. The sequence continues at coordinate 1,668 of JAJAGP010006030.1, read as the reverse complement.
GTTCAATTATTACAAATTAGCTTCATGTTTAAACAACTGTGTTTTATTTTATTTTTTGAGTAAAAATGGCTCAAACTGTTCACTCAATCTACCTTTGTTATACATTAGAGCTACTTGTGACGTGCAATGAGCAAAGTTGGATTTCCTCACCCTGGCTTGACAAAAAGACATAGATTTTTCTAGTGTCACGCTTTGCTAACCAAAATTTTTATTCATGTCTAATCTGGACGAATAAAGTAAAAAGAGAAACATAAAAAAGGTAATACGTGAATGTGCTTGTGGATTTTTTTGTGTGCTCCTGTTAATTTCAAACCAGGAATACCACTGCTCCATGATAAAAAGCTTACCGTAAGCCGATAATGCCAATTATATTAATTATAGCAAATCTTAAAAAAAAAAACCCAATAAACTACACTTATCAGACCTATTATGGAAATCACATGCTTCTGTTATAATGAGCATATGTCATCATCACATTCATACATATAAAGTTTAATTAGATCCCAACGACTCCACTTTTTGTCAGTGAGTGTATACAAGCTGGTTCACATTCACCCATTGAGTCTCTGTTTCATCTGATCTTCCGTGTTGGTTGGAATACTGTCTATCAGTACACTTTTAGCTCCCGTCAAACAAAAGTATCAGGTCCATCAGATCATCATTTTAAGAGATACAGTTTTCCTCTACACAGAGCCATTACAATACATTACTGTATTTTCTTTAATTATTGTGAATTTCCATAAATTAAAAATACGCTGGCATTATGGATGCTGTGTAGATGGTGGCATTCCACTCGTGTTTCCAGTGGTACAGTGGTATGAAAAAAATTGGGCACCCCTGATAATTTTCATGATTTTCCTTTATAAATCATTGGTTGTTTGGATCAGCAATTTCAGTTCAATATATCATATAGCAGACGAACACCGTGATATTTGAGAAGTGAAATGAAGTTTATAGGATTTACAGAAAGTGCGCAATAATTATTCAAACAAAATCAGGAAGGTGCATAAATTTGGGCACCCTTGTCGTTTAATTGATTTGAATACCTTTAGCACTAATTACTGGAGCACAAAATTTATTTTGTAAGCTCATTGACTCATGACCTACATACACAGGTGAATCCAATTATGAGAAAGGGTTAAGGTGGCCAACTGCAAGTTTTTCTCCACTTTGCATCTTCTCTGAAGAGTGGCAACATGCGGAGCCTCAAAACAACTCTCAAATAACCTGAAAACAAAGATTGTTCAACATCATGGTTTAGGGGAAGTATACAAAAAGCTATCTCAGAGATTTCAGCTGTCAGTTTCCACCGTGAGGAGCACAGTGAGGAAATGAAAGACCACAGGCACAGTTCTAGTTAAGACCCGAAGTGGCAGGCCAAGAAAAATCTCAGATAGGCAGAATAGAAGGATGGTGAGAACAGTCATAGACAAGCCACAGACCAGCTCCAAAGACCTACAACATCATCTTGCTGCAGATGGTGTCACTGTTCATCGTTCAACTATACAGCGCACTTTGCACAAGGAGAGGCTGTATGGGAGATTAATGCAGAAGAAGCCTTTTCTGCAGACACGCCACAAACAGAGTCACCATTGATCTATGCAACAGCACATTTTGACAAGCCAGCTTCACTTTGGAATAAGGTGCTGTGGACTGATGAAACTAAAA